>VZTG01006076.1:250778-263967 GCA_013397845.1 Melanocharis versteri | reverse complement strand
CCCCGCCGCCGCGGCGCCCCCTGGCGGCGCGGGAGCGCAGTGGCGGCACCGCCCCCGCCGGGCCGGCCCCGGGAGCGGGAGCTGGGAACCGGGAATCGGGAACCGGGAGCGCCGGGGAGGAGGAGCCCTGCGCACACCCGGCTGCGGGATCGGGTTCAACACCACTGCCGGGGCTCTGCGGGTCCTTCCCGGCAGCGGGGAAACCCGGGGTGCCGGCGGAATTCACACGAGGAACGAATGGGATGCCGGGCATCCCTCAGCAAGGAGCAGCGCTGCGGCTTTTGGGTGAAGCCTCGCAAACACGAACCGTGCGGCGGCGACAGACAGGCCTCCAAAATTCCCATGTTAACCTGCTGGCTGTCACTCTAATGATAACGGAAATAATCGATCGCTAGGATCGATCCAGCATCCCTGTTTTTTCCACTGGCAGCACTTAGGCCTTGGCTGCCCAGGCTGGCGCTGTGTTTACGCAGGGTGCTCCAGGCTAGGGGAGGCTCGAGTCTGGCTCAGCAGACATCGGGACCCCTTCTAATCCTCGGGAACACCACTGCTGTCCCCCGAAGCTGCTCCCCGCCTTGTGCCCGGAGCCATCTTTCCCCAAGGCGGCCGTGTGTTCCCATCCAAAGTAAAACCTTGACCTGTGTCTAATCCCTATACGCCGCACTCGTTCAAACGCTGCTTACACACATGAAACACCTGCTAAATCAGGTGATTTAAGATGCTTTCTTGCTCAAAAGGTCTTTATTACAAATTTTAAAATGTCAGCAGTATTTTAGTGCAGTGCAAAGAAAAGCTGATGGACCAGACCAGCAGCAGGACTTCAGAGAACGGCTGTTCTAACACAGCCTGATATATTTTATGGTAGCCAGCTAAAATACACTAGGTTGAAACCTGCAAGTGCAAGATCCTTACCTTTGTCTTACTTCAGTTGTGAACATGCAACCACACAACCTCTTAATGTAATAATGCTGGTGACAGAACTGATGTTGATATTTCACCTTTCACACTGTGGCCATCGCTGTGGAAAAGCGTTTCAAATGCAGTTCAATACTGGCAGTGTTGCAACTGGTAAATAAATGCAACTTCAATTTAATATTTCAATGGATTTTAATTGATCTTCTTACAGGCTATACTTGCTAAGAGAGGAGCCTGGGGTTCCCTGCGGCTGGAGCCCTGCAGTGCAGTCAACAGAAAGGCTACACAAGTACATAAGAATCAAATGTACAGACTGAGCAGTTGGCCAAGTTTAGAAATTTCTCTCTAATAGCCACATTAATGAAGAGGATAATTACCAGCAATTCCTGCTATGCGACGGGAATGTGTAATGGTAGTGAAAAAATGCACACAAACTTTGGAAAATAACACCCATGCTGAGGGCTGAACACTGGGACAAATCTCTCTGATCTCTGAAGGAAAAGGCAGTGGAGGTAATAGGAAATGGTTCTCCCAATACACAGCCTGTTGTGGAAAAGCCAACAGGGTGATAGAGGTTGACTAAAAGAATAAGTCCATTCATTTCCATGAAATTTATACCAAGGGATAATTAATCTCTATGTACAGAACGTAGCCGAGCCCTCTTTTATTCCCCAGGCAATTTATGTCCAGGGCATAACCCTAGCAGTGGAATTTGTAGACTACTATCATTCTGTAACTTGTAATACCTTTCCCATTGCTTTTAGTAGTGTTGGGTCTCCTTCTTCTGAGGTTCTGATTATTTCCAGAAGATTTTCATTCACTTAGAATTCTGCTAGACTTTCTCATCACATTTGATGTACCACTGAAGAGCTGCAGTTCTAAACCCTAATACTGAGAAGTAATGTCCAGTGCTGGAAACACAGCAGAGTTACCTCCCGAAATACATGAGATAAAAAAACCACCTAAGAACCATTTTAAAAGATTGTGGTGTAGGAAGGAGACAGAAATCTACTGTTCATACTATCCTTTCCTTTGGATTGGGGGAATACGCACCTGTTGATAAATGGAATTTCCTATTCCTTCACATGTTGGCCATATGGTCTCTCTACTTAATCCATCATGATGAAAGATAAATCATTAATAACTGTAGCTATTTCTTGGTGATATGAAATCCTATCTCCTGGTAATTGATATCATCAACATCTTCTACAGAGACTGGCTTTCATGATCAACATGGGTCAAAATCAAATAACAGCCTAGATATGAAAGGCAGGTTTCTGCTATCAGATCTGCGGGCCACTGGCTGGTTGACTCCTGCAATGCAGCACAGCCAGTTTATCTGGTATTGCAGCAGGTAAATGTGAAACCTGCCACCTCCCACCAAACTCCTGGTTATGCACTGCGGTTTGATCCTCCTCAGAATTTTTTTGAATTAATTTGAATTTGGATGAGAAAACAAATCCAGCTGTTAAAAGACCAAGACTCCCCAGCTAGGTTGCCCACCACCAGAACATTTGTCTGATTTAATCAACATCTGCACTTTCAGAGAACAATGTTTTAATGAGTCAGTAAGAAAATGTATATGATTACCTGAGAGCAGCTGTCTCATTGTGAGCATTTGGACACTTCCTCTCTTCTCAAAAAAAAAAAANAAAAAAATCTTTATGAGATGCTCCAAAATGTGAATATCCAAAACAGATATTAGATGAAACTTAATCTTGGTCTTCTTTACTATATTCTTTCAATAGAAGACAGTATCTCCAAAAACCCCCAGCCTTCCACTTTCTTAATCAAAACAATTACAAGACTTGCATATTGGTGTGATAATTGGTATGATTTTTTAAAGTGGTGTGAAAATTTGATACACATTAATCTCAGGATGTCTGAAGTGCCCTTAAAGTTTACCCAAATTTCAAAACAGTGCTTAGCCTTTTCAGGCACTGAAAAGACAGTATTTTTCCTGTAAATTGTAGCTTTTGTGCTTGGCCTATGCACATTTGAAAGTGCTGGTTTAAATCCTCAGTCATAACAGCAGAAATACAGGTCTGGATGATTTGTAAAAACACAAATTCAAATGACATCAGTTGTGTTCCCTGTTACCTTGGACAGAAAATGTGAAGCAGAACAAAAATTAGGCTCTTGTCCAGAGTTCAGTCATTTTCTGATTATTAGTCAGAATAATACATGCTTAAGAAAATTACGTTGCTCTCCAGGAAAAGAATGTTAGAGATATTGTTTTAAGGATGTGACCCAGATAATTTTTTCTTTTGTGTCTCTTTAGCACCTGTAGCAGTTGATTATCTCACTCAAAGATGTACTCTACATATGTTCATATTTCTAGGAATCGCTGTCTGATTGATCCACTGTGAGCCAATAGAGAAAACAAGGCTGCTTTTTCCTTTTTATTTTTTTTTTCCTTTAAACTATTCCAGTACAGAGCATATGTATTGTTTCCCTTGGAACTTCCTGAGAACTAGTTCAGGGCATTTACCATTCTGTGACACTGCTAAACCTGAAACATTCATACCTTCAGAGTGAAATTAGATAATATTCAGATGGTGATTTGAACTTTGCTGCTGAACACTCTTATCTTTGATTTTTTCAGCTGATGGAGACTTCATAGCTCTTTGCCTCTGAGTTAAATACATGAGCAGAAGTGATGAGGATGGGTGGAGACCACCAGTAAGACAGGAGTAGGGAAAACAAGAAAAAAATGTGAATCCACCAGACTCTTAACTCAGTTTTCATTCTACCATTAAAAGCAATGATGACTTAACAAGCTTTATTTCATATACAAATAATAACCTATTCTAGATTTTCTTGTAAGAATATTTGGAATATTTACATAGCTTTCATTTGATTCAAGCGTAATTTATTTCAGTCATTATTTATAAAACTGTTGCTCTTCTCTCCCTAAACCCCAGCCCAAACCTTCAGAAAGTAAAGAGCAAAACGTTTTCCTCTGGAGACATGCGGGAGGCAGGAAAGGTGACGGGACTGGAACATGGGAGTGACTTTGCCTATAGGCCCCTTCTACACCCTGCACACTGTCTGGTGTCACCGACCCCAGTGCTGACCTGTTTCCTTCCATATGTAAGTGGTGTCTTTGGGGTCCTCAGTGTGAGTGCTGCCTCGCAGTGCTCTGCTGCTCTCCCTGCTCCTTCCTGCCTTCACTCGTGTCCGTGCGGGGGAAGCTGAAAAAAACCAACGTTTTATTCAAAAGCATTGTAAATACCGACCTGTGTGGCATTTGAGGGACCCTCAAGTGACAGCATGAGCCCCAAAACTGCTCTTAGGGAAGAGAAGTGGCAGCCAGTGGAAAAGGAAGGGGAGGGATGGGGTAAAAGATTAGATGGAGGGAGAACGTAGTCGAAGTAGACACTGGAGAAGAAGATGCAGCTCTCCTAGGAAACGGGAAGCAGATGAAAACAGGGAAACAAAGGAGCAAGGAACACTGGTTTTCCTGCCTGATGTACTTTACTAAAACTGGGGCTGTATCTCATGTTTGCAAAGATTAGTCCAGACCCTCCTGTTCCCATAGTATCCCTGGTCTCCGCTTTAACACAGTCAGCTTGTTCGGATATCTGATTTCTGAGTCCTTTGTGTTGGACAGTGATAAGCTGATCAGCTTTAAGGACTAAACAGTTTTATATTCCTCACATTATTATTCCAGTGTGAATAATCACATTTTACAACTCAAAACCATCCCATTTAGGCACAAAACCCCCCACTAATGTGATTGAGTGTGTTCTAAGAAAGGGCAGGAAAGGATACCACCTCAATCAAATCATTTTACTGTTCAGAAAATGACTGTTCAATTATGTTCCAGTCTTAGGATTTTCCTTCATAATATCCAGGGCAGCTGAGCGTTCCCTGGCCTAAATACCTGCTGTAATTTGATTCTCCAGCACTTTACAGACATGTTGGTGACTATCTACATCTCTGATCTAATAAAAGTTTAGATACCAACTTGCACCTTTCAGTTTCTAGCCTCTTCTCTGAGCAGAAAAAGTCCATTAGGGCTGGTATTGGCCTGAAGGAAGGAATTTTAAGAGTTAAAAAAATCTAAATCAATAACAGGACTCAAATACAGAAACTGCAGCTTTGATGTGGGAGAGAGAGGACATGGTGACATATGTTTCTCAGGGCAATATCCCACGTTGCTGGATTTTTAAGAGTTACTGTTCTTCAGGAATAGGTCAGGTAGGATGGATAACCTCTCTAAATGAATGCTTATATTGCAATACACATATGCATGTCTTATGTACTAAAAATCAGTGTTTTTTGCTGACAGAGTCAGTATCATAGCTCATAATCCATCCTTGTCTTTTAATCCTCACTACTGAGGATGCTGAAGGCTTGGTGGCAGAGAGATTTTTCAGTGTCTGCCTGTTCTCACGGAGCTAGCTGCAAAACAGCTAGCGGGCTTTTGTAAATAACTTACTTATCATGCACCTGTGAGATGTTTTTGGACACTGTTATTGTAGGACCAAGGTCTCTTTAGCAAACTTGTGTGTTCTGGATCTAGCCAATAGCCCTGGTGTGTGGCCAGCTAGTATCCAATGGTTTTCCTGTAATTCCGAATATAAAACTCTACTATATGTAAACTTTTCGGGGCATTTCTATCTAGTCACTCCTGAGTTCGGATCTCTCTCTCTCCTCCCCGGGCCGTGTCCGTACCGGCGACACACTACCACCAAGACAACACAAGCCCTACGGACATTTAATCTCTCCTATAAAAGAAAGCTGCTCACCAAGCAAGTGGCAATTAGGACAGTCTCCTAACCATGTTGCTCTATCCTCATTATTCCTGCGAGTATGCTCTTGGCCAAAGGCAAAATTTCTGGTGCAGTGGCCAATGGCCTCTCAACGTTTTTGATGCTGTGGATTGCTTGAAGCTTGCAGTTATGCTGAAGGGCCAGGGATGTGGTTATTCCTCTTTGATGTAATGAGACCTCTGTCTGTGGAAGACACATTTGTTTTGGTAAATTCTACACAAATTCTGTTGTCCCTCTGGGGTGTTGTATGAGACTGTGCTGGATTTGGCTGATTAATTTTCTTCACAGTGGCTGGTATGGGGCTGTGTTTTGGATTTGTGCTGAACACAGGGTTGGTAATACAGAGATGTTTTCGGTATTGCTGAGAGTAGTGCTTCACAGAGCCAAGGCCTTTTCAGCTTTTTGTGAGGCTGGTAAGGAAGTTGGGGGTGACTGGGAGGTTGGGGGGAGACACAGCTGGGACAGGGGACCCCAACCGACCAAAGGGATGTTCTAACCCATGTGACATCATGGTCAGTATGTAAAGGTGGGGGAAGGAAGGAAGAGGGAGGAAGGAGGAAGGAGAAAGGATCACATTTGGAGTGATGGCATTTGTCTTCCCAAGTCACCATTACATGTGATGGGGCCCTGCTCTCCTGGAGATGGGTGAACACCTGCCTGCCCATGGGAAGCAGTGAATTAATTCCTTGTTTTTCTTTTCTTGTTTGTGCAGCTTTTTGCTTTCCCTATTAAATGTATTTCTCTCAGCCCACGAGTCTTCTGGCTTTTATCCTTCCAGTTCTCTCCCTGATCCCGCTGGTGGGGGCTTGGCTGCCAGCTGGGGTGAAACCACGACAATGACTCCAGCTTAAATCTTCATTTCATCTTATTTTTACGTGGTTTGCATGCCTAGTCAATACCCTACTATCTGTCCTCAGAGGGCAGTAATATTTATTAATTAACTTGAAGATGCTATCAAACAACTTGAGTTTGAAAATACAGAGACAGATCACGCTGTTGGCTTTATTGGTGTCAGGCAACAGAGAAGTATTTTGGCAAACATCACAGCATATAAGCAGAACTCAGTGCACAAGAAGAAAAATAAAGAGGCTACAGGGTTACTTTCTAGCTGCCAGTAACAACCCTGACATCCTGTAGCCTAATTTTCACTTTTCAGTTTATGCTGTTGATTCAGACAGCATTTGTGAGGTTTAGAGCTCAGGAACAACGCTTACCTGCACATCAGTTGCAGCAAACAGACCCAGGACAGACAATACCCAAGCAGTACCACATGCTGCCTCACACGCAGCCTGGCTCACTCCAGAAATGTCTCTGTCTGGTGGCATCCGCACTGCCTCATTCCCAGGCTCCTCTCCGATATAAATGTGCTGGTTTGGACAAGCACGCTGAGACCACTTTAGGTGGGAGCCTTCACTTAAATGCTCTTGTGCCTATGAACTAAACACGATACTAAGTAACACCAGCTGAAATATTAGTCATATCTCATCTACTTAAATATAAAACCAGCATAAACTCTGACATCTTAGAAATAATTTTAAAAATTACAATAAACTTCCCTGTTAACTGAAAATCAGAAATGTCTAACCCTGTCCATAGTGGTTGCTGGTTGTAAATAAGTCAGCATCACCCAGGTGCCAGCACAGTCTCTCACGGATGAGGCTCTCCGAAAGCCACTGAAGCTCTCTTCCCTGCAGAAACCAATGCATGGCACCCAGACAGCCTCACATTGCTCTGATCAACATAGAATCAGAGAACGTGCTGAGGAAGGAACCCACAAGGATCACCGAGTCCAGCTGGGGAATATCACTGGGGAAGCACCTCTGGCATGCACAGACATGACAGGGTCTCTGGAGAAATGAGGTTTCATCAGCACTGTCTTGAAGAGACCACTATCAGCCAAAGGCTGGCATTGGATTTACCTGTTACACAGAGGTAAATCCCACTGGTACCACTTGGAGATACTCAATATTTACACAGCTTCTGAAGTGAGGCCACTTCTGGAGATGTTTTAACCTGGAATCACATTTCAGAGATCTGCTTTTGAAAGGTGGGAGTCAAGTGACCTCACTCACTTTTATCCAGTCAAGACTGTAGTGGAAACAGAGGAATGTGATGCATTTACAATTACATATTTGGAGCAACATACCACTGTATGTGGCAGTAGGATGGCTTTTAGAATTTCTGGACCTCAGGTGCTTTTTGCTCCTAACACCATTAAAAGCCTATTTACTGAAGCAGCCCATGAGGCAAACATCAGACACACAGAAACAACAACTGAAGTGAGAGAGACCCTCTGAACGCTATGAAATATTTACAAACAGCTTTAGGACCCCTAGGATGAAGTGAAGTACTTTCAAGCAGAGACAGAAAACCTAATGGATATAAAAATCCTTTTTTAGCTCTTGGTGAGATTTGTTTTCACAGACCTAGCTATGATATGAGAAAATGTCTTATGTCATCCAGCCTGCCTCCTCCTGTTCCAGGAGAGAAGTGGTCCCAGTGCTATCTTTTATAACACTTGGCTCAGCACAGCTCTGCCTGACTCAGACAACATAAACCAAACCCACTTCTTGGAATCTTCTCAGTTTTTCCAAATATTTCACTTTGTGGAATTTTCCCCAGTATTCCACCTGGAATAACTCAACACAGTATGTATAAAGACACTTTGATGTCATGATCATCGTGCTGTTGACTTCATATTTATCCCCTTAGACAATCCTAAGTAACTTCCCAGCCAGTGTGGTGGTGATGTCCCTCTAACATCTGTCTGCAGTTATGCTCCTCTCCATTTGAGCACATTATTGCTGTGCTCTGCTCTGACTGAGCTTTCACCAGCAAATTCTTTCAGATGTTTTCCTGTCTGTTCCTTCCTCTCTGTACTCAAGACATTATAATAATAATAATAATAATTATTATTATTATTATTATCATTACGCTTGAGGAAAAGGACGAGGAAAAGAAAGAAGAAAGAAGTGAAAAGACAAAAACACCTATTTGCATGCTACCCCAGTGTGGACGTGCAGTCCTAAGAATTTTCTCCTTCTCACGAACTCTGTAGGAAAACAAGATAAACTGGGACATTCTACTCTCTTTCTAATCTTATGTTTTGCTAACTGAAGCTGTAAGGCTTCAGCCAATCCCCCTGAAGGGTGGGATGACACTGTCCAATCACTATTATGTAGATATCTCTGTATAAAAGTTAGAATCAAAATAAAGTCTGTCACACTTCTGCTTTCTACGGCTTGGTGTGGATCTGCTCTCCTTACTGCCGCTCACAGCGACACCCCAGCTGTGCAGATCCATTCTAAATAGCTGGCCTACACACATAATTCAAGTTTTGCCTGTAGGATTTATGATAAGGGTATTGTTTTCATTTCTGCTTTCTCTTACTTGCCTCATATATCCTTTTTTTTTCTTAAGATTTTATTAGAACCTTTGAGCTTTCCATTGTTGTTTGGGCAGTTTAGAGAAATGATGCTGCCCCTAGAAGAGGTTAACCAGGAATAGTTTCTGCTGTTACAATATCAAGATGATGAAGAGACAATGTCCCCTTAAAGCATTTTCTTTTCAAAGTCTACTGCCAAGGGACCATACAAGAAGTTCCACAATCAGTTAGAGAGGAGAACTGAGTTTAAGGAAATTGATCTGAGATCCCCATAGCATTTGTTTTCCTTGCATATTATCCTTTCTGCTTTAAAAGAAAGAAAAAACATACAAAACATAGTCATTCCCTCATCAAAGAAGCCTTTGAAATTTGCGAATCTTTTCCAAAACACAGTTTTTGTTGTTTGTTGTTTTTTATAATTATCCTAAAACAGCCTTCAAACTCAAAGTGGTAGAGGAAGATGTACACAGAATCTTCAAATTTTGAAAAGTATTTATAGTTTAAGAAATAACTGTGATTTTAAGAATTTTTACTTTCTGACCAAATCAAGATTTTTCCAGCATTTGACATTTTAAATATCTAAAGCAGAAGAGCAAACAAAGTAACATAGCACAGCTTATCTTATGTGTTCAAAATGTCCTCAGCTGTTGCATACAACCGTCTCTCTGAAAGACACAGAGCTAAAAGTCCTACCACAGCCAGACTAAGCTGCAGGGTTCTCCTGGGGTAAATTTCCATCCTCGAAGCAGCTTAACCTCCTGACGCTGTTCACTAAGTGATCATTATTCTAATTTTACTCTTGGGGAAGCAAAGGCAAGCAAGACAAAGCATTTATCTAAAACCTTAGAGTAACTCAGGTGCATTTCACGGAGCTATGTAAACTCAGCATGCTGTTTTAATAAGCAGAACAGACTCTTCCCACATTAGGAGCAACTTTTTCCAAGTTATTGCTTTTCTGAGCAGAGCACATATATTTTAACACACAGGTACCTCTGCCAGAAAGCAAGACTGAGGGTTTTTTTCCTTCCACCACTACAAAGTACAGTCACGTGCAAGCGGGCTTCTGCCTGTCTGCAGGACTCGGAACAGTAAGAGGTTCTGGCAATAGCTGCACTCCCTATAGGATATATACAGCAACTGGGTCAGCCTGTTTACAAAACAGCTTGTGATTATCACAGCAGTGCTCAGCAGCTATGAATACATCATACCAGAGTCTAATTAAAGACAGGCATAGCTAAAGCACTGCAAAATAAGGAAACAGTGGCCCTTAATAAAGCTGCTCAGGATTGGGAAGAGGTTAGTTTTTACTCTCAGTTAGTCCCCTGGAGGTCAGCTAACCAGGTTTATTCTGATCAAGAATTAAAACATCCATCTTCTGAGGGCAGTCAGGTCATACCCTCAGGAAAAGAGTGAATTTTGTAACAAGACACAGCAGTTTCAATGGTGAAAAAAAAACATTTTAAGAGGAAAACTGAAAATAAAGATCTAATTAAACTAATTTTTACATAAAATGGATGTACATAAAACACCATTATACCAGTATCTGTATAAAACATAACTGTTCCTTTCCTTACCCTTCAGAACGTGGCTGGAACTCTCATTCCTCTCCTAAATACATCTACCGCATTAATACCTCGTGTGATGCTTCAGGATTGACTCCCAATCTCTCTAGTCCCTGCGATTCACAAAATGCAGTATTGTTCAGGCCATGCCAAATCCTAAATGACAGAGCACAGGTTAGAAGGGAAGTAGGAAAGTGCCTATTTCTATCCCAGCTATGGGTAGAAGGCTGTATTTTCTGGAACAAAATAGTTTTGCTAATGCTCCCAGCAAGCAATGGATTATACTAATACTAGGATATGCTCCAGTACTGGCTGAGTCATCATTATTTTAGGGTGAAGTCTTAGGGGAAGGGAAACAGCCATTTTTCAAAGGACCAAGTTCTAGCAAATGAGTACTACAGAAGAAAAATTAGGCAGGGCAACCTCTCTTGTAATTATACTTTTTCAGAAAGTGAGTTTTTTTCTTCCTCCATCCATTTGCTTTTGTAAATGCTGCACAAAAAAAGGTGAAAATCAACGATTCAGTCCATTTGTCTCACATCTCTTACTTCACAGGCACTTGCATCAGTTTCATCATGTTGTACAAGTATTTAATATATTGCTATATGTGTACTCATAACCAAGTCTCCCCCCCCCGCCCCCAAAGTTTAAGACCATGCATACTTCCTATACAGAACCACAATTCCCTTTTTGATGCATGCACACTTTTGGTCTCTTGCATGTTTATAAGGTGAAAGCTTTAAGAGTTTCACAGCATCAGAAGAGATAGTTGATTTTTCATCTTAAGTAGCAGGGAAAATATTTTTATTTATCTTGGATTTAATTTTAGAAGGCATCAAGAGCTGTGCAGAGCTGCTGCAGCAGCTCTGCTGAAGAGGTTTAGAATGGGTCTTTCTCTTCAGCAAAGCAAGCAACTTAACAACTTTACCCCTCACACTCATAGCCAGGAAGTATCAGGCAGCAGCAACCTTTCTATTTGGATATTCCCTTTCCTATTCTGTGACCCCATGCTGCCCTTCTTCCCAAAAATGAATTCAAGGGAACCAGACCCCTTCCCCTCAGCGGCATGCACATGTCCCAGGAACCAAGAACTTCTCGGAGGGCCCATCACAGGCTCTGGGTACCTCAGTACCAGACAGGTCACAACCCACAGACAATACATGGAACACAAAAATGTCTTAAGCACATTACAGTTGAGCAAAAGTTCTAAGTTATTAAAAGGATTTTAAATTAGAATAAGAGAGAAACTTACCACTGCAGTACAGAGCAGGTACATACAAAATCTTAACTTCAACAGCGTTTTTTTGACTGTGATAAGAACTCAGGTGCTTCTGCCACAACACTTGCAGATTTCCTAAAATCAGCTTCTCTTAGAGCTAAGAAAAGCAGGTAACATGAAGTAAGGACACTGGACGAGAACTATGCAGCTTACCAGAAACACTTTTTAACACAATCAGCATCTCTTCAATTAATAACCCTGGTGAGGTACAGCTGTTGAGCTGTTACAAATTTATGTAGATCCACTAAAGGAGCCTAGTGATAAAACCCCTACTGAATGCTAATAAAAACGTTCATCATCTTAGGTAGTGTTTCATACATGTCTTCCAGGCAAACAAAATAAGTTTACTGTAATAAAACTATTTTAAATTTAATTATTGCATATAATAGTTCGTTATATGGATTTAGTTAATTAATATTTCAGCCTCTTCTGTTGTAGTATCTAAAAATTTAGGGTACAATGAGAATGCTGTGGACAGGCAGTGGTCTGGGAAGAATTGTCCAGTGAAATGCATAGAACAACAGAGTGTAACAGCAACTTAAAAAATGTAAAAACTTAAAAAAAAGGAAAAAAAAATTAGCACTACAGCTACCTGAAACGAAACTCATTATAACAGGGAAGATTGACAAGCAGCAGCAGAAGCAGGAATCCCTGTTTTTTTGTGGCCACATGCAAAAGAGTGTTGACATTGATACAAGAAAGTAAAACGGACAGTGAAAAGCAAGCAGATGTCCAGATCAAGAACAACTGAAACAGCTACAAGTGGTTTCAAGAAAAACACGGAGCACTTTTTTATTACTGTGGTGCAATATGCAGTGTATTTGAAGTACAGAAATTCAAACCCAGTAAAACTTCAAAGACCCAAGTGCATTCCCAAGGTGGAGTCCACTATTTCACACTGGGTTACTTGTGCCACACAAGCAGCCCACATGCCAAGCCTTCTCCAGCTGTTCCCCAGTATTTCCAGAGTAGTCAGTTACACTGTTCAAACAGCACTATTTCTTTTTGAGAGCTCTCCTTCCTTCCCCCTTCTTTGGTTTTTCCTTCCCACGGAGCTTTTTCAATCGCCTCATCTCCTCCTTGAAGTCCTGATGCTCATCCCTAGATGGAGAAGAAGGTATGAAGTTTACTCTTTTTCTTGGGATGCAGATACAAAAGGTTCTTTGAACTATATGCTAATGAAAAAAAAACAGAAATCAAAATGTTTTTTAACCATGAAGTCCATACTGAAGCCTCCTGCCATGTATTCCATGTTACTGGAGGCAGTATC
>VZTG01006076.1:227557-250416 GCA_013397845.1 Melanocharis versteri | reverse complement strand
ATAATAATAATAATAATAATTATTATTATTATTATTATCATTACGCTTGAGGAAAAGGACGAGGAAAAGAAAGAAGAAAGAAGTGAAAAGACAAAAACACCTATTTGCATGCTACCCCAGTGTGGACGTGCAGTCCTAAGAATTTTCTCCTTCTCACGAACTCTGTAGGAAAACAAGATAAACTGGGACATTCTACTCTCTTTCTAATCTTATGTTTTGCTAACTGAAGCTGTAAGGCTTCAGCCAATCCCCCTGAAGGGTGGGATGACACTGTCCAATCACTATTATGTAGATATCTCTGTATAAAAGTTAGAATCAAAATAAAGTCTGTCACACTTCTGCTTTCTACGGCTTGGTGTGGATCTGCTCTCCTTACTGCCGCTCACAGCGACACCCCAGCTGTGCAGATCCATTCTAAATAGCTGGCCTACACACATAATTCAAGTTTTGCCTGTAGGATTTATGATAAGGGTATTGTTTTCATTTCTGCTTTCTCTTACTTGCCTCATATATCCTTTTTTTTTCTTAAGATTTTATTAGAACCTTTGAGCTTTCCATTGTTGTTTGGGCAGTTTAGAGAAATGATGCTGCCCCTAGAAGAGGTTAACCAGGAATAGTTTCTGCTGTTACAATATCAAGATGATGAAGAGACAATGTCCCCTTAAAGCATTTTCTTTTCAAAGTCTACTGCCAAGGGACCATACAAGAAGTTCCACAATCAGTTAGAGAGGAGAACTGAGTTTAAGGAAATTGATCTGAGATCCCCATAGCATTTGTTTTCCTTGCATATTATCCTTTCTGCTTTAAAAGAAAGAAAAAACATACAAAACATAGTCATTCCCTCATCAAAGAAGCCTTTGAAATTTGCGAATCTTTTCCAAAACACAGTTTTTGTTGTTTGTTGTTTTTTATAATTATCCTAAAACAGCCTTCAAACTCAAAGTGGTAGAGGAAGATGTACACAGAATCTTCAAATTTTCAAAAGTATTTATAGTTTAAGAAATAACTGTGATTTTAAGAATTTTTACTTTCTGACCAAATCAAGATTTTTCCAGCATTTGACATTTTAAATATCTAAAGCAGAAGAGCAAACAAAGTAACATAGCACAGCTTATCTTATGTGTTCAAAATGTCCTCAGCTGTTGCATACAACCGTCTCTCTGAAAGACACAGAGCTAAAAGTCCTACCACAGCCAGACTAAGCTGCAGGGTTCTCCTGGGGTAAATTTCCATCCTCGAAGCAGCTTAACCTCCTGACGCTGTTCACTAAGTGATCATTATTCTAATTTTACTCTTGGGGAAGCAAAGGCAAGCAAGACAAAGCATTTATCTAAAACCTTAGAGTAACTCAGGTGCATTTCACGGAGCTATGTAAACTCAGCATGCTGTTTTAATAAGCAGAACAGACTCTTCCCACATTAGGAGCAACTTTTTCCAAGTTATTGCTTTTCTGAGCAGAGCACATATATTTTAACACACAGGTACCTCTGCCAGAAAGCAAGACTGAGGGTTTTTTTCCTTCCACCACTACAAAGTACAGTCACGTGCAAGCGGGCTTCTGCCTGTCTGCAGGACTCGGAACAGTAAGAGGTTCTGGCAATAGCTGCACTCCCTATAGGATATATACAGCAACTGGGTCAGCCTGTTTACAAAACAGCTTGTGATTATCACAGCAGTGCTCAGCAGCTATGAATACATCATACCAGAGTCTAATTAAAGACAGGCATAGCTAAAGCACTGCAAAATAAGGAAACAGTGGCCCTTAATAAAGCTGCTCAGGATTGGGAAGAGGTTAGTTTTTACTCTCAGTTAGTCCCCTGGAGGTCAGCTAACCAGGTTTATTCTGATCAAGAATTAAAACATCCATCTTCTGAGGGCAGTCAGGTCATACCCTCAGGAAAAGAGTGAATTTTGTAACAAGACACAGCAGTTTCAATGGTGAAAAAAAAACATTTTAAGAGGAAAACTGAAAATAAAGATCTAATTAAACTAATTTTTACATAAAATGGATGTACATAAAACACCATTATACCAGTATCTGTATAAAACATAACTGTTCCTTTCCTTACCCTTCAGAACGTGGCTGGAACTCTCATTCCTCTCCTAAATACATCTACCGCATTAATACCTCGTGTGATGCTTCAGGATTGACTCCCAATCTCTCTAGTCCCTGCGATTCACAAAATGCAGTATTGTTCAGGCCATGCCAAATCCTAAATGACAGAGCACAGGTTAGAAGGGAAGTAGGAAAGTGCCTATTTCTATCCCAGCTATGGGTAGAAGGCTGTATTTTCTGGAACAAAATAGTTTTGCTAATGCTCCCAGCAAGCAATGGATTATACTAATACTAGGATATGCTCCAGTACTGGCTGAGTCATCATTATTTTAGGGTGAAGTCTTAGGGGAAGGGAAACAGCCATTTTTCAAAGGACCAAGTTCTAGCAAATGAGTACTACAGAAGAAAAATTAGGCAGGGCAACCTCTCTTGTAATTATACTTTTTCAGAAAGTGAGTTTTTTTCTTCCTCCATCCATTTGCTTTTGTAAATGCTGCACAAAAAAAGGTGAAAATCAACGATTCAGTCCATTTGTCTCACATCTCTTACTTCACAGGCACTTGCATCAGTTTCATCATGTTGTACAAGTATTTAATATATTGCTATATGTGTACTCATAACCAAGTCTCCCCCCCCCGCCCCCAAAGTTTAAGACCATGCATACTTCCTATACAGAACCACAATTCCCTTTTTGATGCATGCACACTTTTGGTCTCTTGCATGTTTATAAGGTGAAAGCTTTAAGAGTTTCACAGCATCAGAAGAGATAGTTGATTTTTCATCTTAAGTAGCAGGGAAAATATTTTTATTTATCTTGGATTTAATTTTAGAAGGCATCAAGAGCTGTGCAGAGCTGCTGCAGCAGCTCTGCTGAAGAGGTTTAGAATGGGTCTTTCTCTTCAGCAAAGCAAGCAACTTAACAACTTTACCCCTCACACTCATAGCCAGGAAGTATCAGGCAGCAGCAACCTTTCTATTTGGATATTCCCTTTCCTATTCTGTGACCCCATGCTGCCCTTCTTCCCAAAAATGAATTCAAGGGAACCAGACCCCTTCCCCTCAGCGGCATGCACATGTCCCAGGAACCAAGAACTTCTCGGAGGGCCCATCACAGGCTCTGGGTACCTCAGTACCAGACAGGTCACAACCCACAGACAATACATGGAACACAAAAATGTCTTAAGCACATTACAGTTGAGCAAAAGTTCTAAGTTATTAAAAGGATTTTAAATTAGAATAAGAGAGAAACTTACCACTGCAGTACAGAGCAGGTACATACAAAATCTTAACTTCAACAGCGTTTTTTTGACTGTGATAAGAACTCAGGTGCTTCTGCCACAACACTTGCAGATTTCCTAAAATCAGCTTCTCTTAGAGCTAAGAAAAGCAGGTAACATGAAGTAAGGACACTGGACGAGAACTATGCAGCTTACCAGAAACACTTTTTAACACAATCAGCATCTCTTCAATTAATAACCCTGGTGAGGTACAGCTGTTGAGCTGTTACAAATTTATGTAGATCCACTAAAGGAGCCTAGTGATAAAACCCCTACTGAATGCTAATAAAAACGTTCATCATCTTAGGTAGTGTTTCATACATGTCTTCCAGGCAAACAAAATAAGTTTACTGTAATAAAACTATTTTAAATTTAATTATTGCATATAATAGTTCGTTATATGGATTTAGTTAATTAATATTTCAGCCTCTTCTGTTGTAGTATCTAAAAATTTAGGGTACAATGAGAATGCTGTGGACAGGCAGTGGTCTGGGAAGAATTGTCCAGTGAAATGCATAGAACAACAGAGTGTAACAGCAACTTAAAAAATGTAAAAACTTAAAAAAAAGGAAAAAAAAATTAGCACTACAGCTACCTGAAACGAAACTCATTATAACAGGGAAGATTGACAAGCAGCAGCAGAAGCAGGAATCCCTGTTTTTTTGTGGCCACATGCAAAAGAGTGTTGACATTGATACAAGAAAGTAAAACGGACAGTGAAAAGCAAGCAGATGTCCAGATCAAGAACAACTGAAACAGCTACAAGTGGTTTCAAGAAAAACACGGAGCACTTTTTTATTACTGTGGTGCAATATGCAGTGTATTTGAAGTACAGAAATTCAAACCCAGTAAAACTTCAAAGACCCAAGTGCATTCCCAAGGTGGAGTCCACTATTTCACACTGGGTTACTTGTGCCACACAAGCAGCCCACATGCCAAGCCTTCTCCAGCTGTTCCCCAGTATTTCCAGAGTAGTCAGTTACACTGTTCAAACAGCACTATTTCTTTTTGAGAGCTCTCCTTCCTTCCCCCTTCTTTGGTTTTTCCTTCCCACGGAGCTTTTTCAATCGCCTCATCTCCTCCTTGAAGTCCTGATGCTCATCCCTAGATGGAGAAGAAGGTATGAAGTTTACTCTTTTTCTTGGGATGCAGATACAAAAGGTTCTTTGAACTATATGCTAATGAAAAAAAAACAGAAATCAAAATGTTTTTTAACCATGAAGTCCATACTGAAGCCTCCTGCCATGTATTCCATGTTACTGGAGGCAGTATCACTGAATAAGAACATGAGCGATTTCCTCTGATACTTTCAAAACTAACAGGGTTGTCCTTTTCAGCAACAAATGGTGTGTGCACATATGTATTATTTCAATTGCATTTATTGAACCCCTTTGTTTAAATGAGCAGTAAAAAGCAAAAATCAGCAAGAGACAAGAATAAGATTTTCCCCTTTGTTATCCAGCTCAGCAGTGCAGCCACAGCACATTGTGTTCCTGTGTCCAGGTCTTTAGCTCCTAGGGAAACAGGGCCACGCTGAGCGGAATTACAGCACATGGCACTGCTCTCAGGTGACTTCAGGAATGAGTTATGAAGATGGCATCAGTACTGGTAGAATCTTAATAAGAGAATAAAACAGGAAGGAGGATGAAGGGGCTGGCAGAGATAATTAATCCTCAATCATATTCTAGTAAGTTCTATTAACCTGTCCCCGTATTTTTTAGCGCAAAGTGATTTTCAGAAGTCATAACTGCATCCTATGTGGCCTAAGATTGCTGCACTGCTATTTTTAAACACAAGTCCTCTAAATAGAAACAAAAAGCTTGTGATTTATCACCAGCCCCATTAGTCTCTGATTCTTCATTACACATTTCTGAGCTGCGAGCCTGATCCTCTACCAACTCTCTGTGTTCAGATCAGCTAGAGAAGGAACTTAATAGGGGAAGGAGAAGAGTAAAGAACATTAGCATGACATTGAGGCTTTCTGTGTACACAAACAGCCATGCTAGAAAGTGTTTGCACACCCACCTAAATCAAGAGCATCCTGGATGCAATCCTGGATGGTTACTATTGTCATACTAGCAACAGGTAATCTGTTTTGACTATACAGAGTTTGCAGCCTCACTTTTAAAGGTTTTTTTAGTGCCACCTGATTGAAGTACAAGAACTGCATTTGACTCCTGCTGATGTTCTTCAGCAGTACAATATTCCCTGCTACAGACTGTGAAAGTTAATTTAGAAGTTCGACAACTGGTTTGGATGAAGCTGGAATTAACAGGACTATTTAAATCACATTCAAATTTAATTTAATTTATTTTAAAGAACAAAAGGCTCTCTGGCCTAACAGAGACTTTCCATCTCTTCTAAATTTCATTTATTAGAATGATTGAGAAATATATGGTATGACTGGTGTTAACATCACCTCTTTGTAGCACATTCATTTGCCACATTCAGAACCACAGACCCATCTCTTGTCTATCAGAAAGCTTTCTTCTCTTCCCCACAAAGCCAAAGCAGGAACTATTTCTTAAGTAACTGCTTGCCCACAACTACACCTCAAGTCTTTCTCACAAAAGGTTCCAGTTACGGTAAAAGTTAGCAGTCACTTTGCTCTCCTTGCCCTCAGTGAAACAATCAAGTGCCTGTTTCCATATGCACCATACTCAGAACTAAACATTTCTCCTCTTTCCCTTGAGGAAAACAACTGCAACAAGACTCCCACCCACCCCTTTCCCACCTCCAGTCCTGCTCCCACCCTGCAAGCGCAGGAAGTACCTGTAGAGCCCGAAGTAGCGGAGTTTCTTCATGAGGGCGTAGTAGGTGTTGTGAGGGGGGTACCAGTTGTACACCTCCTCCCGCTTGGCCAGGGGCTGCTCGCTGAACAGCTTCACCACCTTCATGGATTTGGAGTCAGTAGGCCTGACAACCTCGCCGAATATCTGGGCACTCAGCCGGGCCATCCGAAGGGCATAGCTGGAAACATTGGACATCTCCCCAGGAGCGGTGGGCACACACAGACAGACAGACCTTCTTGCAAGAGGAAACAGAAGAGCCACAACTCTTCAGATGGCTGAGCAGAACAAGCTATCCCAGAATAAAGGCAAACAGAAGAATGTATCATACACTGATCACTCATTTGACATCACACATTCCTTGCATAAAATCAGTCTAATACTAAGCACGTAATCCTGCATACAGAGAACATCTACATGAATTCAGATACAATTCCCAGCCTACTGACAGCAATACCAACAATAAAAGCACCAACACTGCACCACTGTTAACCATGGCTTTATTAGCAGATCCCGCTCAGCTTGCTGAAGACTACCCTTAAACTCCAGCCACAGGAACAATTACAGTGAGAGCTCTGCCAAAAATCCCACCTGTGTGATACCACCGACTGCTACACTAGCACGAGGGAAGGCACCACTTGAACATACAGAGAAAACGACCTGGAAGCTTTTCCTCATGAAAGTTTCTCACCCGATCTGAAACATTGTTATAATCCATCTAACAATGGCCTATAAATAAATTATGTTTCTCTATATGAATAACACAGATCTTTCCCATCTCAGTTCCCTTCCCTTGATCATCTCCATCAGCTTTTGCTCCATTCTCTTTTCAGTCTCTCATGATACCTATTCTTTTTGAGAGGAAAAAAGTAGTTTTGCCATGCCAGATTCTTTTTTTCCAAGAAAATCCATCAGCAGCTTCCCATTCTCTTTTAGTCATTTCTCACCTAAAGACCTCTGCAACAAAAATGCCCTAAAGACAATACCATTGTTATTAGGCCACCAGACAACATCCACTCTCTTAAAGTAGCATGAGAAGGGTGTTCTCTCAGTTTTTCTCACCCTCCCCGTTTGAAGTCTTCTTTACTCTTTCTTTGCAGAATGGGTTGTAGTAGACAAGAATAGGAATCCCATAATCCTGTATTTGAAATTGTATCTTGTCTGTACTTTGCCTTTTTGAATGAGTGGTAATGTAAGTCTTCAGACAAATTAAGCAGGTTCGTTCAAGAGCATTACACTGAGGTTAAAGTTTAAAATTCTTGTTTTAAAAAATATTGCACAGCTGATTCCAGAAGATGAGCATAACAATTAAAGAGCATAGATAAGAGTAATCAGCAGGACAGTGCTAAGTCCACTTCAGTATGATTACACAGAGCCTGTTGTTTAATAACACAAATTTGAAGTATTTATAACCTCACTTACACGTATCTGCCCATTGGAGGACCTGCTTTGATTTACTCCTGTTAGCAACACACATCAAGGGAAGCAGGAAAAAAAAATCAAGCATGAAAATAATACAAGTAATTTGAGACGAGAGAATAATGGAAAAAGTAACGAAAAGGAAGGCAAAGCATCAGAGATCTCAAGCTACGGCAGTGTGTGAGAAGACAGGCTTTTAAATGATTGCAGGGCAGCACTTCAACTTCAGCATCTATTACAGGGGGAAATAATCACTAAGTTTTGCTAAATCATCTGTTTCAGAACAGCCAGTTCTAATTCCTACATTCAGAGACAAAGCAACAAATTGTCCCCCAAACTCTTCATCACGTGACTCCGAAAGTGTCTCTTCACCACCAGACTCAAACACTCAATTTGCTTAATCTCTACTTACTGCTGCTCTAAAAGGAAAATACTTTTAGCTCCTGAACAATGTAAACCTGTGGTCTGAGGAACCTGATTTTCACTTCTGAATCGCTAAAGGAATCTTAACATCCCAAGCCAAGGCTGGAGACCTCCATTAATCCTTGCCCGACTAAGAACATTTGACAGAGAGGCAAAGCAAAGGGTGCAGACTCCCGAGAGCCAGAGCTATCCAAAGCCCGTTCTACGGTGATTCTGTGAGATGTTACCAGAGCAGTTTTGTTATTGTCTCCTCCGGCAATGATACGTTCAGGATCGCCCACAGGGAATTAGCACACCTAAACCAAAACCAGCGCCCAGTGCTGCCGCTCCACCTGCTCCCGCCTCCCTACTCCTTCCCGTCCTGGGCTAGCTTATTTTTCATTCTCGATCCACCAGCTTGTTTCAGACCGCTCCCTTCCCACTCGGAACACGCCAGGAGAACGCTCTACTGCCCGCGTTACTTCTGGTTTCCCCAGCAGCGAGGGGGAAGNAGCCGCGGCCGAAGGGGCGGTGGCGCGCACGGGTGACGCGAGGGGCGGGACGGGCGGCCGAGGGAGCGATTTTGCCCCTGCTCATTCTCCCTCTGCTGTTCGTCCTCCTGCCCTGCGCCCCGTGGCCGCTCGCCGGCTGCTGTCCCCGCGGTCACCGCAGAATATCCCGGGCTGCCAGTGCCCCGCGAGGATCATCGCGTCCAGCTCTGTGCACAGGACAGCCCGGAATGCCGCACACCGCGAGAGGGTCACACCCGCTTGCGCCAAGGACGTTCTCGTTGTGACTGCCTCTCTTTCGTTTGCTCCCCTCCCCACTGTAAGCAGCTTTGGAATTACATGCTTAAATCTAATAATGGAATGAGAAAAGCGGTTGTTCTCATTAAAAGCTGATGGCAAGTCTACATAGAGCCTTGTTCTTTGGTTTTTCCGGGGAAGGGTGGTGTGAGATGCCCGCACGGACGCGTCCAGTCAGCAGCCTCGCTCCACAAGAACGTGTGTTCAGGTTAGTAAAACCAAGCTGGTTTTACTCTTGCGAGGAGGCATGAGTTTACATAAAGAGCTGAGAGCCGGGTGTCTCCACTCATGGCCTTGACCAGGCTGTAAACTGGGACAAATGTCAAAATCGAGTTTTACTGGAAGGACATGAAAGGGAGGGTTTGGGAGCCACAAATGTTTGTCATTGACTATGTCTCCAAACCACTTGGAGAAATTGCTTCTCTGCTCCAAATTCAGGGCGCATGTCTCCTGTGCTCCTCGCCAGTCCTTACCCTTGTAACTTTTGCTTCCGTCCTGCTGCTTGTTTTCAAGGATGGTTATTCAGCTGCATAAATACATCTGCCTTGGCAAATTTATCTGTACAATCTCTTTCAGCACAAGTGTCCTCTTGGTCTCTTGATACTGGTGAAGTTGGTGAGTTGGTCACTCACCTTCGTGCCCCAAACCTGGAGTGGAGTGTGTGCCCAGGGGAGCCCCTGAGGTGTGGGGATGGGCACCTGACCCAGCTACACTTCCCCCAACACCCCTCTGGCCACTGCCAATCCCACCAGACATGAGCTTTCCCAGTGCTTGATTTATGCTAATTTTTAATCAGTGCCAGGAGGTGCTAAATCAGACTCTGTGCAAACATCTGAGTAAATGACAAATATGTGATTGCATTTATATGCCAAGTGTGTAATGCCATCGAAGGAGGAAATTGGGTTTGTCTGGCTGTTTTCTAGAAGAGAAGATTCTGCCAGGCATTGAACAAATTGTTATTCTGTCGTCCTTCCTTGATTAATTTTCTGTCACCTTTTCCATGCTTGTCACAGGCAGACCAGCCTCATGGCCTGGGCAACCTAGTCCCTTTTCTTGTCCTTTTTTGAATATTGGCGTGATCCTCTAATTTCCTTTATATTCCTGGTCTAGTGGAAGATGTCCCTGCATATGGTAGGGAGGAGATTGGAACTATATGATCTTTAAGGTCCCTTCCAACCCAAGCCTTTCTGTGATTATTAAGAATTAACATTCATTGAATTTCTTTAGCCAGTTATTCAAATACTGTCATATAAAAGTTCTCTAGATAGCCTAATTTTAAAATGTTTGCTCTAGTAGATCTTGCTTACCATTTTTATTACTGACAATTGGAGTGAAAAATACTTCTTTTTTTTTTTTCTTTTTTTTTTTCTACTTGATAACAAAAGGGCCTCTTCCATATTCTTTCTAAGGAGAGAGTAGAGGTTTTTAGCATTTCTGCTGCTTCTGTGCTATTTTGCCATCTCTAGACACACACATCGGCACTGTTGCACCCCTCATTTTACTGTCTGTAGTCACACCATGTGCATTTTCTGTAGTCTTCATTTTTTTGTATTAGCAGAACATTTTTTCCTATATTTTTGCCCTTCTATGTTGTTCTATACCATGCTTTTAACTTCTGAGTGTTTCCTTCACCCTGCTGCCGAGAAAAAGTTGTCCTTCAGCCAAAATTGGTCATTTTGTTAATTAAGCAATCATGACTTTATGGAGTAAGATCATAAGTATTCTCATTTACATTTCTATCTCTATTTTTTAATCACAATTTTCTTGTCATTTCTCCCATCTTTATGGAGAAGGTCTTTCTGAAGCGTCTGTGTGTGTGTGTGTGTGAGAGAGAGAGAGGGAGAGAGAGAGAGAGAGAAATTCCCTGACTGGCACTGCCCTTTTTCATTGTTGTAACAACTGTCCTTGCAATAATCAAATTATGATTGCTGGCTCCTACACAACCACCCCCTTTTTGTTCCATGATTAAGTTGTTTAAATATTAGGAGTTCAAAAATACTTCTTCCATGCAGACTGGAATAACTTCTCTCATAGAAAAGTAATTTTTAGAAAGTGTAATGAGACATGGCTTCTGGCAGTTGGGGCTTTTTCCTCACACAGCTTCAGATTCAGCAGCCTTCTGGTACACTGGAGGGATAAGCAGCCTGATTCTCTGCAGCCATCCCCACTCCATTCCATGCTTCCTCAACAGGGTTAGAGACAGAACAAGCTACTGTCTCTGCGTCTCTGAAATAATAGTGATGGTTTCATACGCACTCTTACCTTCTCAATCTTCAAATTTCTTTATTTATGTTAAAGGATTGGGGCAAAGTAAAGTATTTTAATATTCCATTTTGGTAAATCATCCTGCCCAATTCAGTAGTTACATCAGTTCGATCTCATTCCTCCTCATCAATGAAAATATTCTACTTGAATGTTACCCACAATTTGAAAATTGGCATATAGACCACTGGAAAACATCTTCTTCTTTCCCTAAAAATATTGTTGCTGCCTATACTTGCAGGCTCCAACATGGCTTTTTCAGTATGGTGGAAGCACAAATATGAACAGGTCTGCATTAGTTAAATTTTTCTGCCTTTTTTTCTCGGTTGTTTCTCCTGTCAGCCACTACTATTAGTATTAAATCAAAGTAAAAATGTGCACTTAAAAGAGCCTATTTATGTCACTGTAGCACTGTTGTTGCTGTGGTTATGAGCAGAATTGCTTGCAGAGCACCCAGCCAGGGTTAGCGTGCCAGTAAGGCGGCATACAGACACTCAGGATGGAAAATCAGGGTCACATCAGTCAACAAAACAACGACTCAACAAATCTGCAAATTTGCGGAGGCAGAGAATGATCTGGTTTGCAATCTGTGGAGCCAAAAAGGTCTTGCTCACCTTCTCTGGGACGCTGTCCAAATGAGACTTGGCATGCTAAGGGTTGATAATAACAGGGAATGGAAGGGTGCAGCAGAGACTGACTGCAGGCATGGGTTTGTGATGCGCTGAATTCTATGGATATGTTGTTACATCCTCCTGAGCTTTTTGCTGCAAGCAGAGCAAAGTGTTTGGACTTGTTAGCAATTATTTACAAAAAGATCAGTGGGAGACGGATGAGTGAAAAAGCTGAAAACCCTAGAAAGGAGTTAAAGGAGAGTGAGTTGATATGGGGTAGAAGCCAACCTGAGCATTCTCTGTACAGGGACTGTTGTGGAGGAAAGAAATCAAGGGAGTGGAGAGACATTCATGGAACACATGCAAAGCAGCCAAAAAAAAAAAAAGATGAAGAGACCTCATGATAAAGTACAATAAAGACATTTTTACAAACAGTTGGCAGTAATTTTGTCTGGAATTGTATTATTTGATCAGTAGTGATCTGGAATTGCTTATCTAGTTAATTCAGCTTGTGTATGTATTTTAGTTATAACTGAATGACAGCTTTAAGGCAAAATTAAGACAAAATGCAACACTTGATTCATTGTTTGTTCTGAGAAGGCAGAAGTATACCCAGAAACAAAAAAAGATCACAGTGACAGTTTGCTCATTGGTGCTAGTTTATTGACATTTAGAGGAAAGAAGAGTCTGAACTTTTATCGTTTGATCTTGGAAATGAGGCATTTGAGTAGCACCTGTATGACAAAGTGATCAACCTCACTCCTACATCTTATGCTTAGAGCTACCATGCTGTAAGATGATCTCTAACATTTTCTTATTATAGGTACTGACACACAGGAACAAAATCATCTGAGTAAGTAGGACCCTCTGAGTATTTTATAAAAATGCATTGGCTACATATGTGTTTAGAAATCATTTGTTATTCATTATGTGTTTGTGATTAATTGGCAAACTTCAACTGTATTTTGTTGCACAGCAATTCGTGCTGAGCCATGGAGACATCTGCATTGCAAATCCCTCTGGAGAGAATGTGTAGTGTTAAGAGACTGACAGATTTTGGGTGGGCATTTGAAGGATATTTTGACTTTAAAGTAACTCATCAAACTAATGCCAGAGTGAAATCCACAAAGATGTCACTCTTAAATAGTGCCGCTCCAGCTATCTAGCCCTGGGAACACTTGGGAGGGAGATGCAGCATAAGAGAAAAACAGAAATTATTTTTCAAAGCCAGTTGGCATCTTGAGTTTATTGCTTTCCCCAACAGCCAGGCTATCGAGGCAGCCTTCCCTCCTCCTGGGGAAAGAGAGCCGGTGCTGTTTGTCTCTTGTGCAGTGCCCTCGGAGTGATGCCTGAAATGATATTGGCAGTTCTGCAGGAGAACTGTAGCACATCCATTTTTAATGGCAGATGAGCTGTCCAGCATGGTGGGTGCTGCACGGAGCTGAACAGACAAGGGACGGAGGATGCTGTGGATCTCCACGCACTTCCATGTTTGTCATTTAGACTGACTAACCTGTAATTCAACAATATGTCAGAATAAATGGTCAGTGACAGATTTCGAGGAAGTACTTAAGACTGAAAAGAAGGGATATTTCTTAGTGGTTAGACGAAGGGATTGGGAATGGGAATTGGTGAATCTTGGGGTTTTTTTGCAGCTCTGTTGCTAACTCACTGGATGACCTTGAGCAAGTTAATTAACCTATCTGCCATTTCATCCCTCTGTAAGCTGGGGAAAATAATGCCTGCTTCAGAAATGGGTTGTGATTGATTCTTAGAAAATGCTTCATCTTCCTCTTGTGATAAACATACTACAGAAGTGTTGTTGTTACTTTACTAACAACATGCACATAAAACTTTTAAAGGCAACAGTAACAAAGACACATCTTTTTTGGCTGGAACAGAGGATTGCAGAGGGGAGGAAAAAAAGGAAAAATATCAAAATGACAGAATCAGCGAAAAGAGAAGAAATAATGGAGACATCTGGCTCACTGCTGATAAAAGCTCTTGTAGTTTCTCTTCCATCATTCCTTGCAGCACTCATCTGAAAGGACATCCACCAAGGCTTTCAAATGGGGTCAAAAAGCTGTTCATCTCTAATTCTGTTTGACCAAGTGTGGAAACAGAGTGAATAAAAGCGTTCCAGCAATAGAAATTTCAGGAATATATCAATCTCTTAAACATAAAATCCAAGGAGATTAGTTGGGTCTGTTTGAGTTCACATTTCTGTTTCTTCAAGCTGAACTCTTTTCAAGATACTGTCTTGGATCTAGACCTCTTGGGTTTGTAAGCTGTTGGTTCTCCTGAGTTTCAGCAGACTCGGATATTATATATCTCTGTTGACCTCTCTGGTGCATTCCAATACAGATTTCTCTCCGTGTTTTCCTGGTTTAGGTCCCTTCTTGTCTGAGGGTATCTTGACCAGTGCTGAGCACAGAATACATCGTTAGGACTTTGGGAGCACTCTGGATAGCCAGTCTGACTGCCTTGATTTGTAAGTCAGCAGATTTTCCAAGATCTGGCTGGACTCCCAGGTGCCCAGTCATTTCAGCAGTGCTCTTTGTAGACCTAAACATCATTGATCAACCTTTCCCCCTCACATAGTCTTTTGAAGGCAGAGTCATGGAAACAGATAATTGTTTTGGTTTTAGTTTGGAGTTCTTTGCTGCAGTCCTGGTGGGTGACATGAGGCTGCTGTTAGTTATGTAACCAGAGCTGCTCTCTGTTTTAGAATTTGCCTGTCTAGAGAATCATAATCAATCCTGCACGCACTTCTCAGCCTCAGTTGCTTCAGCCTGTAGAAGCATTCTGCAGAGGCTTTTTTTGGTTCATTTCTTTCTCTCTGACCTTGCTAGTACCCAGGCTGAGTAAGTCGTGCTCCTACACATGCTTTCTGGACATTTGTTCCCTTTTTCCTGCAGAAAATTCCTTCTTCAGATTTTACGTCTGTGAGTCCCAAATTTCCTTTGTTTTTTTCTTTTTCTTTTCTTTTTTCTTTTTTCTTTTTTATTTTTTCTTTTTTTCTTTTTTCTTTTTTCTTTTTTCTTTTTTCTTTTTTCTTTTTTCTTTTTTCTTTTTTCTTTTTTCTTTTTTTTCTTTTTTCTCTCCTTGGGAAATTTTGTTCCTTAGTCCTGGGAACGTTATTTCTCTGGAAACAAGAGAAGTAACTTCTTGCAGGCCAGTTTCTTTATCATGGGCGATCAGAGTATGGTCACTGAAGCTTGGTGCTCCCCATGGTTTCTTGTTTGGTGGGTACTTACTGGAGGCCATTGCAGCAAAGAGGAATAAATACCTGTCTTTCATGGCCCAGCAGTTCTCACTGGAACAACTTCAGAATCCAAGTTGTAATTGTGATATCACAATTCTAAAGCTTGATGTGGGGAAATGAACTGCACAAATGGATGAACTCTGAAGAACCACCTACTTTATTTTGATGCAAATATACTTGTTGATAATAAATGAAGAGAAGTAAATGCAAAACTGTTGAAGATGGCAGCATGCTTCTGTCTAAACAGAGAGTTTGTCATCCTAGATGTCAGCTCCTTTTACAGCAGCATACAAAATATATTTGTATACACGTTTTAAAAAAATTATTTAAATGAATCTACTCTGCTGGGACTTCACAGCCAAATACAATAGATGAAGATTGAGGTCTTGCTTCTGAGTCGTGTTCCAAAATGAAGGAATGCTTTTAGAGAATATAGTTTTTTTAAACAGGTGCTGTTTTTTGTTTTGCTTACTGGTTTCTCTCCAGTTCCTTCTGTGATGGCTTCTTATGATCTATGAATTCTGATTTTTAATTAATTATTGTTCTTCTTTTGTGACTAAAAGAAGCAACGAATTGAATTAGTAGCTGGGAGCCGATCACAGATGTCATACACTCACTGTGAAACACCACGTTATCCATCTACAAAGGCTGTGGCACTTTCTTTCACTGGATTAGTTCACGAAACACTGCTGATAGAAACCAAGTCCAGAAATCTCTCTGGGAATGAACAATGTGTTCTGAAATCTGTCAGAAGTTTAGGGAAGATTGTACAGTGTAACTTGCCATGTCAAGCAAACTAAGAGTGCTGCAGATGCACCTTCATATTAGGCTGCCTATATGAACTGCATATTGATGCAGTACAGAAAAAACAGAATTAATCAGGCTTTAATATATTGAAGATCAATGTGTTAGATGTAACTTTAAGAATAAAAGCCACTTCTTACCAAATATGCTTAATTTTGGCAGACAGAAGTCTGAGTTTTTGCTCTCAGTCAGTACTCTTTGGCCTTAATATCTCGTCTCTGCCATCCTGGCTTCTTCTTGCTATTTCTATAAGAGTCACAAGATCTATGAATTTTAATGAAGTGCTATCTCCTGTTTTCAGCTGAGTCCAATGGTGGTGATGCTGAGAGCCATCTTGCTTTTGTAGCTGGCTTTAGGCAGCAAGTGACCTTGCTGTACAACTCCTGCATTCAGAGCAATGTCACCTTCCTCCCTGCAGCAGGCAATGGGTTTTTCCTGTAGCGGGATTTTGGGTGGGAGGCTGGGTTTGATGTATCCAAAAGGTAAACAGGGGGAAGCAGAGTTGGGCTTGTATGAAACAGCAGTCCTCTTTGCAAGGCTTTTGGGGGAACAGGTCTGTTCATGTGAAAGCCTGTCCAGCTCAGAGGACAAGAAGCTGTAGAATATGAAGATGTTGACTACCAAGCTGGCAAGACACTAAGCAGGACACAGGGTGGCTGCTGTGATCTCAGAGAGCAGCAGATTGGAGCTGCATCTCTGCTTGTGAAAGCTGGGGCTAAGATCTGTTTTCTATCATAGGGAGATGAATTTGAAAGAGTCTTGAGGGCTAAATATTGCCCCTGTGCTTTAGCTGAGTTGTTTCCTAGCAGAACTTTCTCTTTCACTGAGGCTTGCACCTGTTCAGCTTAGGCCTTTTCTTTTTCTTTGAAACTTTCTTGTTGCTACTCTGGTATTGGAAGCACTTGAGTGTTTACTCAGGACTCAAGAGACAGGAATGGCTTTCCTGAGTATTTTACTTTAGAACTCAACATGTTAAAAGCAGCATGATCTAAATTTAGATCCTGCCACCTGGCTGAAAAAAGCTAAAGCTATTGGCAAAAGGTGGAGCAATATCTCCCAAGTCCTTCTGCGGCTTACCACAGTGCCCATGGACACTTGGGCTGGGTGGAGGCGGTGCAGGGGTGTGGGGATGATGTTTTCAGTAGGCTGAGTTTGCCTGCCAGGGCTTGTTTTCAGTGCCTTATAGCTCTGCTAATCTTTGACTGCTTGGGCTGACATTTTCCAAGCGTGATGTCCACACTGGGCACTTTGGGTAAAAGTTTTGTTTAAAATAGTTCATCCTTGTTTTGCCTGAGCCTAAAAGCATTCTTGGAGATGTTCTCACAAGGAGCGGTGATTATCATGCATAGCCGTGTCCACAGTGCAGCCTTAGGTTGTTAACAGTGATGTGGTTTTGGCAGTTGACAGCTAAATAATGAAGAGTAAGTTTTCACGGAAGGAAGCAATTTTAGTGAAAAGCCAACAATCTTTTGTTTTGTTTTGTGTTGTCTTTGGAAAAACAACGTTATACTGTGGTTCTTTTTACCTGTGTACTCTCTTTTACCCGTCTCTGTGTGAGGCCATTTAGTGTTGGCCATGCCCTCTGCTTTATTGAAAAATGTGATATAGGACTTCTCACCTACCTGTCTTTCTGCCTTCTGTCCAGCAATTCATTTTGCTTCCTCCAAAACCAAATCTGTTCTTTTGATGGTACACTCCATTCAGCTCCTGACCCTTGATCAATTCTGACTCAGCTCATGTGTGCTTCCCCTGTTCATCACAATTTCAGGTCACTAAATCAAGACTCTGAGAAAACACCAGAATAAAGATTGCCTGTGGATTGCCATTCACTTGTGACTTGTGGTCATGAGGTAAAATACGTGGTCACATCCTGCTTTCTGCCCAGATTCTGTTTGCATTTGTGGTACATGACAGATGAACCAGGACTCTGCAGTCCTGAGATGGTGGCTGTTTGGTGGACAGTTTGGAGGCTGTGTAATGAGCCTAGCAGATGAGTACAGGTAGGAAAAATCATGGTCACGGGCATTTGAATTGAAATTCAAATTGAAAATTGGAATTTATTTCGCCCTTTGTGAGATTTACTGTTACGAAGCTAGGTGACTCAAAAAAAAGAGACGTTCTTCTCAACTTCTGTCCATGTGGTCCCCATTTTCTGTGTATCCAGTTTCAGTCACCCATGACTAGTTTGTGCCTAGAGCCAAGGAGGCTGGGAGCTGTTCTCTGAGGGAGGAAGGTGCTAAGTACTCTGGAAGTTTAGGTTCTAAGTTCCTTTGATAGAGTACCCAAAATACACTGACATGTTTGAAAATACTGCCTTTTATCTCTGTCCCTCAGCAGGGAGCTGTGAAGATAAGTTCCTTGATGTTTGTAAAAAAAACCCCAGCCCTCCACCACTACAATTAGAGCACCACTATAGAAAAGCCCATGAGGAAATTAATCATCCTGTATGCATGCAAGATCTGGATGCTCTGCAGTAAATAGTACATGCACCACACATTGGATGATAAGGATAGGAGAAAATTTGAATAGTGTTCATTAAGTGAGCAACATTCATCCTTTGCACTGTAAAAAATGGGAGACCCAAGGAAACAAAAATCATGTTATTAAAGATTGTATCATAGTGTGTTTGCATGCTGGACAAATTAATGTTCCATGGGTGATCTTAAATCTGGCATTCACTAACTTGCTGAGCTTTGCAATCCAAATGTTTTTTTTCTTTTTTTTTTTTTTTTAAGAGAGAGCAAAACTAATCTCTTTTGGGAGTTGCCAGTGGGGAGGGCAGAGGACATCCAGCTGGGTGCTGTTGTGTGCAGCTCGATATCAGTGTGTGCACAGCCACACATGAGTGTGTAGACAGCTGTGTGCCTATTCTCTGTGTCTGTGTGTGTGTACGTGTGTGTGGGGCTAGCCCGTGTTTATGCAGCTGCCTGATGCGTCCCTTTGAAAAACTCTTCTTCTATTAAAAAAAAAGAAATAGAAGGGACATTGACAACTGTTGTCTGGGGTTTAGATTACAAACTCTTATGGCATTTTGTGGTTCAGATCTTCCTTTACAGAGCCTCCGCTTGGTTCTGGGTCATCTGAACACCCAAAATCTGTTTGAATGATGGGTCAAGAGCTTGTGGGAGTTATCATAAGATGCTTCTAGGGTAGCATCTTTTATGGCTGTGTTATTAGAAGGGCTGACATGCTGAGGATTCATGGAGACCACTGTTCAAGGTGCACTGGAATGATAAAAAATATTAGTAGACGTAATTTGTTATATCTGTGTTTGGTTTGATTACTGTCTTGTGTTTGAAATCCTGTAATTAGGGCAGCAAACTGCCTCCAGAGCCAGTGCTGCTTCAGGTAATACAACACTAGGACGAGTTCCTTTGACTTCGGTAGGTGATTCTTTACGAAGAATGAAGACTGCAGCCCATGTAAATTAAACGTCACCTCTAGGGAGGTGAAGATCACAGAGAGAGCAGGGAAGTACTGAGGGTCATCTCTCCCTGCTGAATAACTGAATTAGAAGTATAGATCCCTGGGAATGGGCATCACCTTCACTTGCTCGATCCCCTCCCCCACTAGATGGCACTGAATTCTTTTTCTTTAAAAGGAAAAAAAAAAGACGAAGGAACAAAAATATGGTGGAGGTCATTTTGATGTAGGAAAGACCCCAAAAACCCCAAACAAAAAAAAAACCCCAAAACCGACGAAGAAAAGCAAATTGCAATTGGTTGTGCATTTACTCTGTGCATTTACTGTGTCCTTCCCCCCTCCTAGCCCCCGACCCCACCTCTGCGTACCTTTGTAGAGGCGCTCGCTTTGCTTTTGTGCCTGGAGCGCTCTGGAGAGGCGGTGGGCGATGGTCGCTGGAGGATGATGCTCGGGAGAGCGGAAACGGCGCTGGGAGGGCATGGAGAGGAGGCTGGCCCTAGCTGCAGGATGCCATCCGTAGTGAGGTCTAGCAGGCAGCGCTCGGCTTGTCACCGGGAGGTGGCTCTGCACAGGCTCACCGGGCTCCGCTGCTCTGTCCCATGCCTTCAGACATTTTTCCTGTGCACCCGTGTGCTGTAGCTTTCCCTCCGGATCACTGAAATCGTTACCCGCAGAAAAGAAAGCCTCAGCTTTCAATCCGTGGCTGAAACCGCGTTTTCACTCCCTGATTCATTTAAGACCCATGAATTAGCTCCCTGTGCTGAGATGCCCTTAATTCACTGTCGGGAGCGGTTTCCATGTCGCGTGCCCCAGTGTGCGTGGAGGGGTTGTGGGTTTGGTTTTTTTCAGATGTCTTTCTCCCAGCTCACATCCATCGGAAGATCGACAATGATCGTTTTTTCCCCCCGCTGTAGTGAGGCGGGGGTGCGGTGGGAGGAAGAGAATTTAATAATGATCTGTTTGTGCTGAAGAGGGGCTGTCTGTAATAATCTCGGTTAGAGACACAGGGAAGGTTCCTAATGCCTGCAGCAAGCAGTATTCTCCCCTCCTGAAAAGAAGGGAATAATGATGATGGAGAAAAATGTTTAATTCTAAGAGTTAAAGTGGGGCTAAAATCCAACAATTTCTCCTACAGTTATGTGTTTAAGGTGACTTGCAGAAAGATATAGACCGCATCTGATAAAGCTACAAATGCAAGCAAAAAAAAAAAAAAAAAAAGTGCATAGAAACTGCCACTGAAATGCCTTTTCAGAGAAAAAGAAAAAACCTGGAACTGAATGTCAGTTTTCGGCTTTCAAACCCATGCTTAAGAATGAGAAGAGGGAACAAGTCTGGCTTCTCCAGGTGCAAAAGTCCCCCTGCCCCATACTGTCTTACTGTCTTGGAGTGTGATGGGAAAACCTGGCACCTGGACCTCCCTGGGTCCAACCAAATCTTGGCTCTTTGGACTGTAATCCTAATGTTTAACAAGAAGGAAATGTAGGTGTGATTCCATTGTATGATTTTCCTGCCCCCTCACATATCATTGGCCAGTATCATGAGAAAAACAGTTCTAGTAGCTGGATCCTCCATGCTGCTCTTAGCCCCAGTCTTCCAGTTCCGTCTAAACTGGTTGTTTAGACAGAGAACAATTTTGTTCTCTAGTTCAATCTAAATAGAGAATAAACATAGCAGGCTCTCAGGCTTAAACAGAAAATCCAACAATCAGCCAAAAAATATGATTGGTAAAATTAGGCCTGTTCCTTGTTCTCATCCTTCAGCTTGGGACTTGATGCTAAAAATTGACAAAGAAATCCAGGTGCACTCTCATCTCTGTGTGGGTGTGATACAAGAAACCTGTTCGTCATCTTCTTATAGGAGCCAGCAGCTTTTCGGCCACAAAACCAAATTTTATCTCTGAATAGACAACAAATATGGCTGCTCCAGGCCCACTGTAACATCTAATTCTTTTTATCTACTGACATGAAGTTGCTTGAAAAATCCAGTTATAGAAGTGGATCCATCTGTGCTGAACTATTTTTAAAAAACCTTAGATCCTTAAATATTGGCATTTATTATTAACAACAAAGGGAAGTTACTGCTAAAAAAATTAAACTAGTCCCTGTTTCAGTAAAACTACTAACTTTATCTAGAGCTTTCCACATACAGTGAATATTCATAGCACAACATTTTGCAATAGACCTGGTTCAGTAGACGCAGATGATTGCAATGTTTATGGTTTGGACGACTGACTTTGCTTTGTCCGTTTTATAATCCTGCAAGGTGGTTAGAGAATACAGTACAGTTCAAACCAAAAATGTTTTAGTGGGACAGATACTCTTCCATAGCTGCAAATCCCAGTTGGTATGGGCCCTGGTTTTGCTAGGTAAAATGGGAGACGTTCTGCTTTTTTTAATAATACAATTTGGTTTGGGGCCAAAAATTGTTATGATCCAGCCATACGGGTTAATTTTTTCCTGGTGCCGCTGTATTCCACAAGACAATCCAGGTACGTATTTCTGATACACAAAGAGCTACTGCATCTGCTCTCCCCACTGGAGCAAGTATAATTTGGGTGGCTGGGGTTAAAAGCTAGCAGAATCCCAGGAGTCCTCTCCTGGGGCCAAGGGGTGTCACCAGCCCTGGAAAGGCTGTGCCTTTCCTCCATTCAGATGACACAGCTTGGGATTCTGGGGCCAAAAACTGGAAGGATCCAGCCTGGATGTAGATTTTTGCAGCATACATCTGTGGGGAGGCATTGAGCTGTGGATTTTTTGGTGCGTTAGGAGCAACTGCAGCTTGCTGTTCATGCTGTGGAGTCACTGGGAGCCAAATATTGGATGGGGTTAACTGGGTTCCTCTGTCAACTCCAGGATGCTGTGGTACTCGCAGATCAGGATGTGCCCACATCCAGACCTTTTTGGTGCAAGGGAAATGACCGCCTGTATTTCCTTTTTAAACAGCACAGTTCAGAGTCTGGAGGCCTCAGCTTTCTGGATCACACAGAAGGTCCAGAATCCAGGGTTTTTTCCAAGCTCGTTCTCTGTATTATGTAGCAGGTTGGGATTATTTTTTTTTGGTGCAGTGAGAAACAGCTCCGCATGTTTTAGGTTGACATAATGTAAGGATTAGGTTGACATAATGTAAGGGCTTGTGATCAAGAATGATCAGGATCCAGATAAATCCAGGTTTTACATTTTCCCCTCTTAAGAGAGTAAGGCTTCGACATTTCCTGCCTGGGAAGTGGTGCGGTTTATCTTTAAGGAGGATAGAGAAATAAGAAATGAGTCTCACGTTGCATGGGTGACATCACTGGCTTTTGGCTCAGCGCTCTGTATGCTCGGTCTGTAGGCTTCGGCCAAGGCTGCAGGGCTCGGTGTTTGAACAAGGAAAGATTCCCAGGTGTACAGAAGATTGGATTCGCTATTATTTGGGTTAAAAACGGTGAAATGAGATTTCTAAAGCTTGGGGACTCCAGCTCGCCTTCTGTTGCACTTGATCTCTACAAGATGGGTGAGTTTTTCCCATTAAAGAGAAAGGGAGTGAAAATTTAGGGAGAAAAAAATATGTCTGAATATATAACTACTGATGCCGGGGATACGATTCGCACGAAGCTGCTGAGCTAGAAAATCTCAGCTCCGACGAGGAGATCGGGCCATATGGCAGAGAAATGGTGCAGCCCGAAAGCTGTTGACAACAGTTAGGGGCCGCTTTCCTCTCCCGGTGTAAGGTGTGCAGCTCCCCCCACCTCCGCCCCTCCGCCCCT
>VZTG01006076.1:0-227495 GCA_013397845.1 Melanocharis versteri | reverse complement strand
CCTAGCGGGCCGGCGGCGGGTCCTGCCGGGCTGCGGTGCTCCCGCCGCCTCTGCCCGGCCCGGAGCCGGGAGGCTGCCGGAGCGCTGCCCGGGCGCGCCGGGCGAGGAAGGCAGCGCGACGTTCGGCTGCCTGGATGACAGCGCCGGCGACGAAAGCAGGCGAGTGAATGGCGAGGCTGGCAGAGAGAAGCCGAGGTGTCTCCGAAGCCAAGATGCCAGTGGCTGTCAGCGAAGTGTGCTGAGGGAGAGACCCGTGCGTGCCCGCGTTCCCGGAGCCAGCCGCGGAGGAGATGTTTTAACCACCATTTCAAACAGCAGCAGCAGCAGCGGCAGCGGCAGCGGCAGCAGCAGCAGCAACAACAGATTGCTCCCCCCCTCTTGCTCCCTCCCTTTCGATCCCGCTTTAAGCCCAAGCAAGTGGCCGACCGTCCAGACGATGATGCTCTTGCTGAGCCACTGACAAAGAAAAGGCGAGTCACCCATTCCTGAAACCGGGACAACTGGCTGCTTGCAAGTGGGAGATGTCAAGCTGTTGAACTTTTCTGTCCTGTGATGATGCTGTAGTGAGCTTGCTGATCTGAAAGCCATCTCTTCTGGATTTCTGAGCGGGCCGGATTGAAAGAGATTAATGGACTGATCGGCCATCAGGTCTCTTCAGGGGGATTCATCTCTTCAGCCCCTGTCGCTCGGGTGCTTTGGTGAGGGGAGCAGGACCTCTTTGTGTAGGTGGGTCACTGGTGGAAGGCTGTGTTTCTCCTCGTCAGGTCTCCCCTGCAGAGGAGAAGAGGCAGATGAGACTCCAAGACTGCCTCCAGGGCAGAACTTTGTAGTGCCCTCAGCATCCCTCTGCAGTGTGGATGTGAGCCACGGGAGTTGGGGATGTTTGAGGCAGTCTCTGCCAAGTGACACCTCGCAGCTGCTCCGGTGGCTTTCGCGTGGTCTCACCCCCAGCGGCTTTGCCTGTTGTGAAGATGTCCATGGTGTTTCTGTGAAGCTGAGGCATGGCTGCTGGAAGGTTACTGCTCTATGCTGGCCTCTCTTTAGCTCTGTGTGCCCTTGGCATGCTGGCTGTGGCGATCTGCTCTGACCATTGGTACGAAACTGATGCCAGGAAGCACAGAGAGAGGTGCAAGAGCATCACCACTAAGAGAAATGATCCTGGCTTCATTTATAACTCCAACAACAACCTGCCTCTCAGGGCCAGCAGGTCTAGGTTGGACCGCTGGGAAGGGAAACTCCTCTTGGCAAGAAACAGGAGGCAGATCTTTGCTATGAGCGCAGTCGACGAGTGCAACAGACAGTACAACTCCACCAACATGGGGCTCTGGAGGAAATGCCACCGACAAGGATTTGACCAGGAGCTGGAGGAGCTGATTGCCAAAGGTAAGGGCTGTTTTTTCTACCGGATGAACATGCCAGGCTCTCCTGAGATGAGCAGGGGCTGAGCAGAGCCATGTGGGCTCACAGAAGGGAGCTGGCGTCTCTAGCCAAGTACCTCTCCTTACAGTGGGTGAACTGGCCTGGCTCAGCATTGCTTCCAGAAGCACTGCCAGGGCAGTTTCCCGTGGGATCTCTACTCCTGAGACACGGGTTTTGGGAGCAAGGAGGCAATGGGGGTGAGAACACACACACACCCCCCAGAATATCTTTTTCGTGTCTCTCTCTCTAAGCTTGAAATAGTCTTCCCATCACCATGGTATCAGATTATTTCCACACACAAATAAGTATTCATAAAGCAGACACAGGGTTTTTGTTTGTTTGTTTGTGGGTTTTTTTTTAAATTTTTTTAAATTTTTTTTAAAATTTTGTTTGACCCTGATGGCTCAGGGTACATAATATTTTATTGGAGGGTACATATGTCTGTGTTTCATCACTGCCTTTCTGAATGCCCCATCCATCCTGAAATACACCATTTGCAGTGCCCACATGTAGGCTTTTTCTATCCTCAAATGGAGAGTAAACAAAGAGAAATGCTGAAGAGCAGGAGGAAACCCTGCTTGCTGTTTACACTGAGCTATGCTTTGGAATATTTTCAATATCTACAAAACATTACATGAATTTATTAGAAAGGAATCATTTTCTCTTGGGGTGGAGATGTATCTGTTTGCCTGTAGCATTTTTGTGCTATTTTTTATCTAGTCTTTTGGTCCTTTGTCTTAATTTTTCCCCCAAGGTAGTGGTTCAAAGTGATGGTCATTTTGCCCTGAATGTTTCCTTGATCTGAAGTACAGGAAGGGGCCACATGCATAAACCCCTACCTAAACAGAAGATGCATGTTTTTGCAGGATGATGAGGGTTTCAGTAAAGGATGACGGCATCTTTGCTACCCACAGCATGGTTACTCTGTACTACAAATAACATTTCCCTCCCATGGTTCTTCTCTTGCAATCAGCAGATTCCCCATTGGTTTCTTTCTATTGTAGTGAAATCATTGCTTCTCACACTGTGCCATCTTCCAAAATTCTTGTCTTCCAAGAGTGTTCTCTGTCCCAAACTCTCTTGATAGCCTTCATTAATTCCCTCCTCAGACACTATAAGTGGAATTATTGCTTAAAGCTGCTTACTCCCGAGGGGTGTTCTCTCACATTTGCCCATGTACGTGTTTTGTTCCGCATGTTTTATGAGTGAGCAGTGGATGGGAGTAGCGTGGTAGAGACTTGCACCAAACCAGTCCAAACAGGTGGTGTACCTGGATCACTGCTTGGGGTCCTGCCTATGTTGCTAGGGACCCTTCACATCCAGCTGCAATTTAACAACTTCTAGGAAATAGATCGGTGTCTCCAGTCCCATTTGTAAAGGGCCAGTGGACATGTCCAAAGCCTGCCAGCACCCAGACACCCTGCCACTGGTTTCAGTGCCAAGGGAATGATTCCTGTTCTCCATCTAGGTGAGGATGGTATGTGCTGGGCTGGCCGTGGAGAGCTGGATTGCTCTGCCACGTGTGCTCACTGTGCTTGGGGCGTAAACAAATTCAACCTTGACAGCGGGCAAGCATGTCAACTGAGCTCACCTTTGCAAATGGAGCTGCGGTTATTAGAGAGGATTTTCACCCTGAAATAAGTGAGACTCTTTCCTCTTTCTCCATCTGCCTTGTCCTGGAACCAGGAATGTCCATTTCTCCTTCCAGAAATTGCATGGCGCTGGGTTATGTGCAATGGCAGCTCTGCTAAGTGTTAACCACACGGAAAATGTGACAAATCAAGATGAGGCGGTTAAATGCAGGAGAAGGTGGTCCTTGAAAGATCTTGCTGTAGTCTGCTTGTGTCCATGTATGTGTGAATGAGTGTGTGAACTGACTCTAAGCATACAGCACCCAGCTGGTAGCCAGGGATTCCCTGGGCTCCGGCGCAGTGAGTGTCCCTGCACGTGCTCCCGGATATGTGTGGCTGCAGATGGCCAGAGAGCCACTTGGCAAAGTCACTGCCCCCAAGGTCAGAAGTGCAACTCGTGCCCATGAGGGAGCTATGTGCGAATATCGGGGTGCGTCACTCCTTGCCCGCTTTAAAGTTTTTCTGATACACTTCTAGCAAACTTCATTTTAGGATGAGAGAAGTGTTGAAGGAGGGAGACTCGTAACACCAAACAGCAGCATTTTAGTTCATTTGATGGCCTTTCTGGGGTGAGGGTCTGCCTGTACTATAGCTCTCAGCCATGATGGAGAGTCAGCCACAGATGCTGTAGAGGTGTGTGTTCCTTTGGCACCTCCAGACTGAAACACAGAAGAAGCAAGTATAATGGCAATTTGATCACATAAAGTGTTTGACTTGCTCAGAAATAGAAGTGAGATGTTTCCTTTTATATCCTCACTTATATGATGGAAGTGAAATAAGTGTTACTGCTGTCCAATGTTGAGAAGAGGTGTGAGTGCAAAACAAGGCACGTATTCCAGGTTCATTCCAACAGGATCTGTCATGAAAGTAAAAACTAAAAGTAGTTTTTACTTCCATGACAGATACTTTTTGGGAGTTAGGGGTTGCAGGGATGGGTGTGTGGACAGAGTAGGCCATGTGCAGGTGTGAGGGGCTGCAGGTATTCTCTGTGTGTAGTGTTCAAATAACCTGACTGGGGCACATATTCTTGCACAGATGAAATCATTCTCTATGAGATCCAGGGCAAATACCTTGTAAAAGAGGATGTTATTGGTACATAGAGCTTTAACTCTCTTTCCTCTGTTAATTTAATGTAATACACCTCTTCCGGAATTGGATAAACTAATGCAGGTTCTGGCACCAAGTATTGTATGTAATGCTATATACAATTGAATGTAAATTTTATTAAGTGTTTTGGGTTTTTGTTTGTTTGTTTTTAAAGCTGGACAGGATCTGTGATCTATTTAGTTTAAAACAGATCCTACATTTTTCCCTAGGCAAAACTTCCAATATTGAGAATGGTCGATTGAGATTTGTCTATCAAAGTATAATAAAAAATGGTCATTAAGAGCCTAACTAGCTTTGCAAATACCCTGCAGTTATTCTGCTTATGAACTCTGCTGAAATTAATACAAGCTATAGGCAATGGCTTGTGGCAGGATCAGGAACTGTGGTAATGTTCTGATACCAGTGATTTTAAAAACCAGTTCTGTTCCTGAATAGGCTGGGTCGCTTCCATAATTCTATTCTGTATTTACTAATTTTTACTTTCTGGGAAGTAAATCAAGACCTTTATGCTGGATTTTGCTGGAAAAACTGGAGATCTGTTGCTTCAGGTTTCTTATAGATAGGTATAAGAGACAGTAATACAGATATATAAAATAGTTGCTCCTATTTTTATTTCTCCTATAATTTTTTTTTGTAATTTCAAAGAACCCATGTTCATATTTCAAAATAATACAATTAAGTAAATAGGCAGTGAATTAAAAGAGATTGTCACAAGTAAGAATACTCAGGGAGAGGCAGACAAGCATGAGACCAAAGACCTGAGGAGTATTCTAAAGCTGCATCAAAATTAGGCAGTCCATTTCTTCTCTTTGTCATCAGGGAAAAAAAAAATCAAATCAGAATCAACAGAAATTGCAAACAGTAAAGAAATTATTGGAGTTGAACATGCAAACTGAGGTCTCAGTCTTGCTGACTTTTCCTCAGCTGAATAATCTGTATTTCTGGGAATGGACTACTTGGACTGAGGGAAAGCACTCTGGAACAGAAGGACCAGTCAAAAAGAACAAGCTAACAGAGCTGTTCCCCTGATTCTGCTTTCACATCTGATCAAGCCTTTTAGCATCTCAGGACCAGAGTTTCACCCCTGATCCCTAAAGCCTTGCAGAATCAGGAAATGCTGCCTCTGGGGGTGTTCAGCATGATATTCTAAAATTCTTCCGATTCTCAGGTGTTTGTCCAGTCTCCTCCACAAACAGAATAGCCTTGGTGCTGGAGGCCCCTTTGAGCACAGTGTTCACCCTGTCCTGTCAGATCCACTGCTTGCCTGTTTTCCACAGAGTTTCTAGCAAAAGCAGCAATCCCTCACCCAAGCAATAACTCTGAGTGAGCCAACCACCTCCAGCACTAAGCAGAGAGCTGGAATGCAGGTGAATGTCTGGGAGAAGGCAGAGTTTATGTCCTGCTTTGGCAACCAGCAGCTCACAACTCCTTGTATACAACTTGTAGTGAGCCAGAAAAAAAATGGGGAGCCACAGAGTCTGCCTGCATCCTATGTCGTGTTGCTCAGATGCTTTCCTGCAGTAGTTGAGAGGAAAACAAGAAAGGGAAAAAAAGGAATGACATCATTTAATTATAAAGGTACAATAAAGTAGATGAAGAAGTTGCACAATAACCACAGTCTGTTCCATTTAGACAATTACTACTCAGAGGACCTTTCATCTCGCCTTTGGAAGGCTGCCAGATAAACCTGACTGGATGGGGCTCTGCTGCCTGCCATTGGAATCCAATTTTGATTTAAAAAACAATAGAATTTACAATGACCTTATTATTTCAACCCTCCTTTTACCTTCCTTCTTCTCCCGAGATCCGTGGAAGTCATAGTAAATCCTATTTTTAAAACATTTTATTGTGAATATATTTGGCCCATGCCACCACTGAAAAAAAACCAAACCAACCCTAAGTAATTCCTGTGCAGCCTACCTCCACCTCAAATAATATGCAAGATTTCTGGGATGAAAGCATTCTCTGGTTTGGTTTGTCAGATGCACGGCATAACTGAGGAAGAAAGGCTTAACAGGACTACTCTAGCCATCACTAGGGATTATTTATATACAAATGGAAAAGCCTGAAGAGAGGCTACTTGCAGCTATATCTAGGAGCAAAAAGATTTATTTTTGTAAAAATTCTTGCAATACCTTGCAATGCTCTAGATTTGACTTTCAAAGTGCAATGGTTTTGACAGGTAAATTAGGGCAGCCATTTTTTTCATGTATCCTTTATACATTAAAGACTCAAATGCTGTGTTTAAAGTCTGTGCTTGAAACCTCAACTGTTTTTCAAATGGGCTCATTAAAAAAGGGACTTTATTGAAGTCTTGATTCTGATCCTAGAGAAGTCAATAGTAAATGTTTTATTGAACATAGTGATGCAGCAAGTTCAGGCCTTCAGTGTTTCCTTTGAGGTTAAAATTGTCACTGGGTAGAAAGGCCAGCACAAGGTCTGTGCTCCCTCCTGTCACAGCTGGAGTTCTGCTGGAGGCATCCACTGAAATTCAAGCAGTAGACAGCACTGGAGTTGAATCTTAGGCTATCCAGGTATTCAGCCTTTGCAGTTTTTGATGCTGAAATTATTCTTAGTCTGTTGATGTTAAGACTTGAAGTCAAATAACTGAGGTACAGCAAAGCCATCCTCGTGTTCAGGGATTTTCTAAAATCCTTTAGTGGTTGAAATCACTGGTTCATGCGTGTGAGTTCCAGGAGGATTTGGCCGGTCATATTTTGTGTAAGCAATTTAATATTTTAATTGCAGCAAATTTAAATAGCAATTCATTAAAAAGTTTCTTTACCACAAGTAATAAGAGCCTGACACATTCCTCTGACACATCTGAGATAATTAGTTTGATAATATATATCTGCTAAAAATACTAAGAACATATATGTAATTTAACAGAACAGCAACTGGTTTTAATCATGATTTTTTTAAGGGCAAATTTCAATCAGGCTGTTGGCTTTCAAACAAATTTGCCAGTGAAGACAAATGGAAATTTCGCCTGAGTAAAAATGACAGGATCATGGCCTCCTCAAGAGAAACTGATATTTGCAGAGCTGCCTGCAGGACTGCATGCTTAATTCCTGTTCATTTAATTGAACATCCAAATCCTTTTGAGAAATCTCAGCATTTTTGTCCTTTCTGCCTACTACTAAAAATTTGTAAAAACTGTGGAGGAAAGATTTAATATGAGTGCAGTTGTGTTCTATTCACTGTAAAAATAAAAATTTGAGCGATAATTGTACTTTAAGAGAGATGAAATGGTATGAGCTATTTTGTCATCTCCCACAATAAAAATCCATATTAATATTGCTTTTTCTCATTGAAAAAGTATTTCTGTGCATTTAGAAAAGCTTGAAGAGGGGCACGAGTTCATTAACTATTGCAGAACCAGCAGATAAGATGCCTTTATGCTTTGTAGGTTTAGCAGAAATAATGACAGTCATCTATAATGTGAGTTACTTAATGGCTCATTGCTCACAAAGTGCTGCTGGAACTCTTAACTACACATTTACCTCTTTAGGACCAAAAGAAAGAAATGAGATGGTGTTTCTTAATTTTTAAGGAATAAATAAATAAATAAATAAAGTGCATTCTGGTATCCAAGTTCCCTTAACAGATCATTTGGAATAGAATCCACTTAAAGAAAAGAATATACACTAACGCATTTTCCCTGCAGGAGAGAAATCAGAGTGAAAAAATGGAAATTTATCTATTTTCTTTCTCATTAAGCGTAATTCTTTTATAAATAAATATTCAGAACTGCCCAGCTGAGCCTGCTGAAATCATAATCCTTTGTAGATAACTACCAAAATAGATGAAAGAAAGGTAGTACTGCAGTTAGGGCAGGGGCTTACAAAGCCAGAATTCAGCCCAAGCTCTGTCATAGTCTTTCTTCATGACCTGAGGCAAGGGACTAAATCTCTCATACCTCAGCTCAGTAGCAGTATAATAGGGATTTCGTTCACTATTATTAATGCCAGTTAGCGTTCTACCCTCAGATTTACGAGCCTTAATCATGGATCAGAAATCATGGATCAGAAAAATGTCCCTGTCCTTTTGACATGTGTCTGCACATTAAATATTGGCAACGAATGCAGCTTTAAGAGAGACTACAACGAGAGTACAAAGTAATTATGTTCAGCGTGAGCGGTAGTGGCTTTAGAACACCAGGAGGCAAACCACATTCCTGTGAGCACCACAAAATGTGGGATTCCTAGAGGAGCTGTAAAGAAAGGTAATGAATAAGAAGTGCAGATGTTTACAGGATGATCTTCCAAAGACTGAGGGATGGCACCAGAAAAATCATGGGTCATGTCTGCTTGAAATATTAATAAGTAGGTGATGGGGACTGACCTCTTTGGTTGGCTGTAGGAAGAAGTTGACATTTCCTTACTGAAGACAAGTAGATCACACTAATGAGGTAGATATGGGGACAGCAGTCTACAGCTGCTAAGAGAAATAACGTGGTCAGAGTGATGTGTTAGGAAAATTATATTTCTAGCAGCATCCTAAATGGATACACGGAGGGCAAGTTCACATTTGTAAAGGTCAGAAAAAGAAATATTGTAGTAATAAAGGCATGAGGTGATGAGAGCCTGGATGGTGAGAGAATATGCAAACCTTAGACATCGCCTGGATCTATATACGAAGTGAGAGATACGAGATGAAAATGTTGCTCCAGTTCTTGACCAGAAGAACAAGAAATGTAATAGCATTGTCTGTGATGGTCTAGAGGGGAATTACTGAAGAGAGCATATAGTAAAGAAGTGAGAAGCCCATTAGGAATTCTCTTTTAGTTACAATAAGCTGAGTTTGATATATGTGTGTCCATGAAGAAGTATTGGAGATACTTTGGGTATGGACCTAGGGAGACAAGTTTGTGTTAGAGGAACGAGCCTGCAAATTGCTACGTGGAGGTCAGAGCGGAATCTATGTTTGTGCTTGAAATTATCGAGGAGCAAAATACAGAAAGAGAAAAGCCCCATGAACTCCAGCAGAGCTGGAAGAAGAAAAGTGTCTTCTGGAGGGCATGCAGAAGGAGCAGATTGAAAGGTGGTGCAATAGATGTGATTAACACCATGGTAGCTGAAGAGAGACACCATTTCAGGTTAAAACTGCACAAGGGACTACTGCAGGTAGCCAGTGTGCTGCAGCAGGTGAGAACAGAGTATTCAGACTATGCTGAAGATTGCCCAGTATGTTAAGTAAAGATTTTGGCAGTGCTTGAAAAGGAGGGGAAGCTGCAGTGAACTAGCAGGGAGGACTCCAGGCAGCGTTTGTAGCTGGCATATTCAGAGAGATTGGTGAGGATGGGAGGAGAGGAAAAGACATGGTATTTATAGTGGAAAATAAATGTTTTAAGATGAAAGAGTGTTTTAAGACGAGAATATTTTAAGAGGAAAGAGATTGAATGGTATTTGTGTTACGAGAGTAAAGAGGCAGAGGGGCGTGAGAGGTCAAGGCAAAGAGAGAACAAGAGGACAAGAGCAGCCATAAGGAAAGGCAGGAGGCAGGGTAAGACTGGCTCAGTGGCAAATAAAGGAAAGGAAGAGAGCCACACAGGAGGTTTTTCATCTGTAGGAGAGAAGAATGGGGAAGGAGTTGTAGGAGGGGAAGAGGAAACAGAAGGCAAAGCTGCTGGAAGAGGAAGATCATGGTTTGTCATTTTCTCGTGGAAGAAGCGGGTGAAATCCTGTGTGACAGCTGAAGTGGGGGCTGGAGGAGTCAGGAGGGTCTGAGAAATGAGCCAAATGTGGCAAAGAGGTGATTGTGACTGTGAGTCTGAGATTTAACTGTGCTGAGCTGGAGTAGTACGTCTAGAAATGAGCAGAACTGAATGGGGGAACAATGCATTTATAGTGGAGAAAGTCAGGCGGGAGGGTTCCCATTAGAGATGCCCTGCTGTGTGAGACGTAGCAGAGACCAGCTGGTATGGATTAGCTGGGATTTGGGGTACAGGGCACGAATAGCTAGGGGAATGCAAGGCAAAAGGTCTGCGAATGAAAGAATGCAGCGTGGAGAACATCTTCAGGTGGAGAAAGGAAAGGAAATATAAAGAGGGTGATAAAAGAATAAGGGCTGGCAAGAAGTCCTTAATGCTGATGATCTGAGGTGACAGAAAGGCCAAGAAAGCTTAGCGTGAAGATGTGGCTGGTGCTGGTTGAAAGGGTCCAGGAGATTGTTCAGGTGGTGGAGGAGAGGGATATGAGGAAGACACAGGGTTCAGTAGGAAGCCCTGCCTTTTTGGTAACTGACTGGATCAAAGTTGTACAGTGAGCAGAGGAGACACTAAAACATACGGCTTAAAGGGCAGGGAAATCACTAGCACTGACTCTTCTATAACTTCCTCTGCCTTCCTGCTGTGAGTTTATCCTATGTAACTTTACAGAGGTGTGAGCATGGCTCCCCCCAGCAGAGTTCAGCAAGTTTGTCCAGTGCTTGGAACAGCCATGCTCCAGTCTCAGCTTGAACCTTGAAGAAGAGAAATAAATATCCAGTATTAATTCAGGGTATTTTCCACAAAGTGGGATGTGTGTGTGTGTGTGTGGAGAATGGTATTTGCATAGCTGGGTGCTTTTAAGGAAAAGGAGTTCAAGGATGTCCCGTGTATACAGCAATGTGGATCCTGTTAAGATATGCCACCAGATCGAGTGAAAGACACCGAGACTCTCGTTGCAGCCCTAGCTTAATCCTGAGAGCTTTTGTTGGTTTTGAGTTTTAACAGCAGACTTTAGAAAAAAGCTTCCTGAATGTATTTCTAGGCTTTCTAATAGCATGAAACAGTTATGCTAATTTTATTGGGTAACAAAAGCTATTTGAAAAGATCTTTCTGCCTCAATATGAATGTATGGTTCTTGTCTCTGTGTCTGTGTCTGTATTAATCAGTGCCTATCTTTGAATATGCAAAAAAACCTTTATAGTGTAGATACTTTTCTTTCTGCCTAATGGTCATTTAATGACATAAATATTATAACAGAAACAAACAAACAAAATAAACAAAAATTTTTTCAGATGTTACAGGTCTAGATTAGGATCACTAGACTGATTTTGCAGAGGTGATGATTTATGGAAGCTGATGATCCAATTACATTGCTTTGTCTTAGGTACTTGAGTGGCTCTGATTAAGAGAGTATCCAAATACTGTTCTTGCTTTTTAAACATAAAAGGAATTTAAAAAGTGGAATTATCCCTGTAGAATTATCCCTATCCCACAGAGGACAGTTGCTCAACAATGCAAAAGTTCTGCAGGGCAACAATTCACACTGGAAAGAAGTTTGTCAACAAGAAATTGTTGATCCCTAATTGCATATTTTAGGTTAAGTTTCATCCCCTTTCTATTTACCAGTTCCCAAGACTGTCCAGTTTTGTTCTTATGATATTCTGCAATGGTTAAAGTGAAAGGGAGGAATGTTATGGTGATCAGAGAGACAAAGGAGCCAGCCAACAGGAACAGGGGAAATGGAAAAACTCAAATAACTTAATGGGCTCAGATTGGGAAGCTGGACAATTTCCATCTCAGTCTTCTGAAAGATGTGACATTGCAAGTCCAGTAAAAAGGATTTTCAATAAATCTGTCTAATTAGGGTGGTACATTAGGAATGAAAAGCAGCAAATCTATATTTAAAGTAAGGGGCAAAACTTGTCTGGGCCACAGCGGACCTTTTAGTTTGATCATAATAATACCAAGCAGTGTTTAAAGTAAGTTCTAAAGAAGAGATTAATTAAATGCACAGGGGAAAATGAAATAAACATTCAACGTATGTTTTCCTATTTGAAGTGTGCCAAATTACCCTGATATATTTTGCTAGGAAGATAACTGGGGTTTAAGATAAGGAAATGTCTTAGACCTAAATTATCAGGATCTTGGTAAAGGATTTTATATTCTGCCCCTAAGGAAATGGTTTGTTGCAATGTTAAGGTAATTAGTACACAGTTTACTGAGTATTTAAGGAACTGACCGAGGGAAGGCAAAAAGTGCTGAGAGGGGAAGCATCAAGATGAAGTCAACAGTAGAATTCCTGAAGTAGGGGACCAGTAGCATCTTTGCACACAAGTTAGCAGGGCTCATTGAAAGAACCTTAAGCTAGATTTGAAGGGGGAAAGAGATAAAGCCAGGCTTATTAGAGATAATCCTGAGGGTGGCACGCCAATGTTTTAGGGACAGTGTGCTAGCAAGGCCCTTCAGTTTGCTGTCGCAGTGGAGGCAGAGGATGGAGATCCATGTGGCAGTAAAGACACAAGAGCTAGTGGTGTGTTGGAAGGAGAGACTATGGCCTTTGGAAAAAGAGGCAGGCAGCTCAGGAGGACTACGAGGATGTCATGAGGTTATGCAGGAAGGAAATTAGAAGGGCCGAAGCCCAACTAGAACGATTTGATTTAAGGCCTTTCCTAACCTAAATGTTTCTATGATTCTATGATATATTGCCTACTATGCGAGAAAAATGAACAGAGTCCTTTCCAGTACTGTGTGCTTGTGAAACATCCATAGGACTGTGAAGGATTAATTTACTATTACTGTTATTTCCTCTTTTTTTTTTTCTCCCTATGAAAGAGCATATTCAGCTCTGTATCAAGCAGGACCTGATGGAAGGAGTGTTTGTCACTGGGCTGCCTTATACCAGCCATAGGTGTCTGGTGAGAGGGAAGGGACCTAAGGCAGATGCAGCTGCACTAACGCAGCTGCTTTGTCTGTCGGATCTGAGCCACACTTTGTTTCATTCCTGTGACACCCCACACATCCAATAAAGACTAGAGCTGACTACTCTGAGCACTTCATGCATACTTCACCTTTCCTTGAAATAGTGTGGTTGGTTAGTAGGGTCTTTGTTTCCTGGCTCCCTCATCTGCTTTCATTTCAGATTGCCCTAGCTCAACAACTACAAAGGCCTGTTAGATTCTCAGCTATTTATACTCATAAGCCAGGAGAATGCAGAGCCTTCAGCTTCTTCATTAAAACAGTTTATATAAAATAAAAGAGAATTTCCATACTATATTTAAACATTCAGAATGGCTGGCAGCAGCAGAATTAAACTCTTCTTTGCTTAAATTATCATGAGATGCGTATTTCAGTTCACAAAATGTTCAACCCTTTGGCTGGTGACGTTGGGTGAGCTTCCTTATAGTGGGATGGGTTTTGGCACAGGATCCACCACCTCATGAAGGCTAAAGGACCTGCTATGGGCCTCGTTCACTTGTGTGTGAAGCAGCAGACCACAATCCTCAAAGAAGTTTTCGGGAAATGTCTCACAGAGAGCATAAAGGCTCCACAGCACTAAAGGTAGGAAGACATCATCTAGGATAGCATTTTGGGGCTATAGTTCAGCTCCCAGGAAAGGTGGAAGCATGATTACATCAGCATAGAGCAAGACAAGCGCTGATGTTCTTCCTGTCTGGAAGTTCAGGGAACCTTGTCTGACACTCCCAGTAGCAAAGCTGCCTTCTGCATTACTGGGAAGTACTGCTACCCAGCCCTCTGTCTGAGCACCTCTAGAAGCAGGGCTGTACCTAAGGTGGACCAGAGAAGGAATTTCTGTTTTCTACTTCTGTTGAGGAATGACCGCAGTCTGATGAAGAGCCCCCATTCTGCTTCGAGTGAGCTGGAAAGGGTGGTGGCAGAGACCAAGGGAGAGGAGGCTGGAGGTTGGTAGCATTGCCTCTACAGGCATGTCACCTGTGTGGGAGCAGCTGGATGTGAGGTCCTTTGCCTGTGTGCTGAGCTGTGTGAATGTGAGCCAGCTGCTTTTGAGGAGATATATATCTGTGGCAGAGGGATGCTATGCTGAGCCACTGTACACAGCTCAGGGTTTGGAACAGGGGCAGAGATAAGTGGTTTTCTTGGCTCATTTGTGTAGACTTAAGCCATCCTTTTTCCATGAAATAATATTTTGTGTCCAAGAGGAAAGAGGAATCCTTTCTACCCAGTATCCTGAGGAGCCTCCAGTTTTCAAATGCTATTCCTTCTGACTCATTGATCCTGGTGGGAAAGGCAGTCACAGGCTCCCAGGGCATCAACTTTGTGGGGACAGGAGCAGGACCAAATCTCATTGACTGCTCCATAAGGTCCATGTTTACCAGTGAGGAAGTGGCTGCTGAAAGGGCCTATACGGTGTCTTGGCCTCTGGATGTGGAAAATTCCATTTGGAGGAAGCATGGGGACTTGTTTCAAACGTTTTTTTAAACAGCAGGTGTCATTGGGAAGAGTGTGGCAATTTGTTTAAGTGTCTTCCAGGGAAGGGGGGAGAGGCTACTTGATTGGTTGGAAGGGGAAAAGTGTATGTCAGTGTAAGGTCTCCCTCACACTGACAGTGATGGCACTACAGGGATGGCCTCTGCTTCTCCCCCAGCCTTTCCTTCTTGTCCCCTCTGCTGCTCTTACCGCTGTCCCCTGCACTCTGTGCCACACTAGAACTTGTGGCACATCTTTCCCCTCTTGTTCATCAGTTATTGTTAGCGTCCGGCCTGTGACACAGCAACTAATTGCATTGTCAATGCCTTCAAATGAAGAAGCAGCAGGAGCAGAAGAACTCTTCAGCACTAAAGTCCTCTTTGCCCGTGCATGACTCTAAGAATACAATCACTAAGAGAGAGAAAGGGGAAAGAAGCAGGACTTCCTTTAGTGGAAAGTTGCCCACAGTGCTGAGGCTTGGGCAAGTCTTCAAACTCAAGCTCTGCTTCACCTGCTGCCAGCCTTGCTTCCATCTGAGGGGTCTTGGTGTCCACTTGGTTGTGTTACCATGGTGTAGCTTTTGGCTGGTGGCATTCAGATGACTGGAAGGGCACAGCTTCTTTAAACATTCTTCTTCCTTTGAATGTAATTCATGGCATTTTGGGAGTTCCTGAACCTGAAATTTGAGGTGACCTGCACTCGACTGCTATTGGATGGTACATTGTACCTATCACCTAGAAAATTGAGTTGTCTGAATGTTCATCTTGAGCACATGAGTTAGGCACTGAAATACCTCCTCTGAGGACTAAGGCTCTTCAGGCTGCTTGTGATAATGTTTCATTGCATGTCTTTAGGATCCATGTTTTGAAATGAGATCCAACTGTTAAGCTCTCAGAAGGCACAAACTGCCCCAATTACATCTATCCTGGTGGCAATTTACATCAGGGTAGGACTTGGTTCTAACACTTAGGGATCAAATATGAACACTTCTCCATTCATTTCAATCCAGGCTTTCTTTCCAGGCTTTCTTTCCAGGGTTTTGGTCTGTGCTAAAATTCAGGACAGTGCCCCTGAGTTGAAGTTTTAATTTGAGAAAGTTTCACTCTCCATCAAAGCTATGACAATGATCTTCAAAGCGGACATCATGATTTAGGCATCTGGTGCACAGATACTTGGACAAAAATGTAGAGGCAACAAGTGAAAAACTGGATGTGAGTGAAAGAAATAGGTCAGAAGTTCTCTCTATGGTCTTAAACAATTTCTTTTACCATCAGGCTGTTCTTTTTCAAAGATAATATATCAATTATTTTTCCTTTGTTTCTAAGGGCCTGGGAGCTGAGAAGTGACTCCTCTGACATTTTAGTATATTGCTGTAAAGAATATGGAGAAAGTTTTCACACGAAACATGTAAGAGCCAGAGTTTACCCGTCACAGATGCCAATCTGGTTTCAAAGGATTTAAGAAGGCCGACTGTCTGCCACGCTGTTTTTTCTGTTCGATATTTTTCTGTTGATATATTGTCTTTGTAGCTTTTTCATCTGCTAATTTATGTATGGCTGCATATACTGGTCTTTCAGCTGTGCTCCAGCTTTATATTAGAAGCAACACTTTGTTTTTTCATGATTCTTATGGTTCTATTTAAAGGTTTAGGAAGATAAGTCTGAAATAAATTTGTAGCTCTCATGGATTAAAGCAACTTTATTGCAGTGACCCAAGGGAAAGCAGACATGCAGTGGGTGCCTGAGCCCTCAGGCAGCCTGAAAAAATGACTTAGCAAGGTGGTCACAGTCATTTCACTGGAGCATTGTGTTTCAAGCCAGAAGGTGAAAGCTCAAATTCACTGATGAAGGGGAGGTCAGTGTGAGAATGAAACCACTGGGACTGAAAGCTTGGAGTTGTGGAGAAAAGAAAATGGTGGCAAAATTAGAGGAATCTTATGCAAAGAGAGAAGGGGAAGAGTGTAAGGGAGTGGAAGCACCGGTAAGGAGGAACAGCAGTGGCTGCAAGGGCAGCAGGCCTTTTGTTGAGTATGAAGGCCACGGTCTGTCCTTGAACAAATACTGAAGTGACAAAAGGCACACAAAGACCATGTTTCCCCTTTGGCTGTTAACAAACTGTTGTTCTGATGGCATGTTTGTAGAATGTGTGGGAACAGCCTGAACTCCAATCCTGCCTGTGAACCAGACTCACGGTGAGATTTTTCTGACAAAGATGCATTTGGGTCCTTGCTGTACTAGGGGCAGGACAAGGGCAAACCTGGGACCAACCCTTTTCATCTTCAAAGGGCAATTTCACCTGCCATTTCTGTCCTTGCAGAGCCTCCTTGGGGGCAATTCTTCCAGCAGAGCACTTTTGATCGAGTTTTCCTCCAGAAACTGAAGCAGGAGCCAGAGGCCTTTGGAAAGCCCTGCATATAAATATCTTGTTTAGTTAGTCTAATAAAGGTATTACTAACAGTGCTGCTTGGAGGATTTATTGGGGGATTTCACTAAGACAGTGTTAGCAGTGGAATTATAGTCATTCTCTGGTAAGACCTTGTCAATGCGAGAGAAAATAACATTGATCCAATCAGAGATATTTTACAGGATCAATGTAATATTCCTTTGCATAATCACAACCAAAGGATTATGGGCCTGTGCTGGGAGTGATGAAGGATCACTTGACAGATCACAGCCTCATTTGTTCTCATCCTTTTAACTGGTGAAGTACGGGCAGTTTTTAAAAGTCTGCCTCTATGTCCCTGTATCTTAAATACATCAGGGCTCCTTCGGGCCACAGGCATTATATATTCAGTCTATTGCTTTTAAACAATATTTTTGGCTACATACATTTTTCATAGCTGAACCATACTGAAGCATCTTGGTATGACCTTGAGACAATTCCCTCTGCAATCCAGGAAACCAGTGTACACAAAATGGGAAATGAGGCCCCGAGGTGAGCAGGGAGGAGGAGAAGACAAATCAATATACAGCATGAGCCTTATAACCCAAACATCATAAGGGACTCTGAATAAGTTTGCGTAATTGAGCTTCTGGGTAGTGCAGCAATTCCTCCAAGGGGATACGAGCATTGCAGATGGCAGTGAATTCAGGAGGCTCAAGAGCATACTCTGGTATGCTGGGAATAACTTATTATCAAACAAGTCCTTCACATTGTTTACACTATTGTCTTTGCATATTTTCAAGATCCCAGGACTGCTCTATTGCTTTAATGACATCTTCGTCATGCCTTGTGTAAGCCCTAAATCCCTCTACTGGCTTCAGTTACCTAGATATTCCCTTGGCTTTAGGCAGGCTTCTTCTGCTGTAGAAGAGAAGCAGTGTGTTTGATAGATTCACCACATTTGACTGAATGGTTCCTTTGGATTTGCACGTACATCTCAGTAAAGGATGGAAAGGAGAAATGGTGACTGAGGTGCAGAGCAATGGCTCAGCTCACTGATAATATCAGGGACCATTCAAACTCCAATCCTGTGGTTTCAGATGACTTCAACTGCAGGGCTGCAAAAGTTATTTGGGGAAAAAAAACAGCTACTACAAGTGACACTTAAAATTAGATGGGACATCATAGCTCTCGTGAAATACAGCAGGCATCAGCTTGTTTCCATTAGGCCAGGACCAATAACTGAACATGTCCCTTTTTCAGGCATGGGCAGAGTCTAGCCTGAATCAGAGCACACAGCTTAAGAAGCTGTGACTAACATGAAGCATGTGTACGGAGGAGTATGTGAGAGGATGCAGGAGCCCTTTGGAATTAACCCTTCAAACAAGCTCAGGCTGGGCACAAAACCTCCAGGAGTCTGTGGTCTCTGCAGCTCTACCTTGCACCTGGAAGCATGGGAAGGGGAAGAGGAGGCAGGGTTGCAGATCACAGACAGGTCGTAGCCTCCAAGCAGCACCAACCCCGGCAAAGTCGCCTTGCTGGCTTTGTCCTTGCAGGCTCATGTTTGGCAGTGCAGGTCTTCCGCAGCCATCACTGTGGGGTGATCTGTGGAGGAAGTCTGGTTTCACAGCTCCCCTTTGCGCGGCCTGGTACCTCCTGTGCCCTGTGGCACGTGGCACACACCCCTCCCTGTGCAGACTGTCACTCCCTGCAATGCTACACCTGTGTGGGCTCCTGCTGCCCATGGGGAGCTGCTCCTGCTTTTCTGATGGCCATTTCCATGGGACCTGGGTAACTCTGTCCTGTCTGTAAGCCTTGGGACATTGCCATGGGTCTGGCACTGTGGGTAGCACCAACACAGCAAAACAAATTCAGGTTGCCCGAATCATTAAATGAGAGTAATTGTGGTGCCATTTTTTTTTTTCCTTGCTACCTCGAATAATCAGTGATCAGATTGCTTCTACAAAATGCAGTGCCAAGAAGTAATTGGTGATAGTAATCATTCACTGTATCAGCTCTGGCCACAGAGCTTTGGCCTTTGGACAGTTTTTATATCCTTGCAATTCACGGGAGCCTGTCATTTGTTCTGTCAGTGAGTCTGCAGAAAATCCGTACTAAAATGAGATTAGGGGTTCAGACTTAAACCCAGAAAAGCATGAAAACTCAGAGCAAATCCATGCTGATAGACTGTACTTTGTTGTATAAGTTCAGGATGGACCCTTATACGGGATTTTCACTCTTAACTCACAGCATCCTGGTGCTGAGAGTTAAGTTAGATCATGGATATTTCTGGACTGTGCGTATTTTCATGTTAGTGGATCCATAGGCATATGATGAGCATGCCAGTGTAATTTGCATTTTAAAGTAGTCTTAAATAAGTTCTCATGTCTGCAGCTGGGCTTTGAGAAGATTGTGTTCCCTGGAGTTAGCCCAGGGCAACGTGCTGAAGATCACACATAGCTTTTACTCTGTTCTTGCTCAAGCAAAACTGCTTTTAAGTCCAGGGGAGCTAAGTCAGCCTTGCTGAAGTTGGAAGCAAGCATGCCTTTGACTTCAGCAGGACACAGATTTTGCCCAGCATTAATTTTTGCTTGTGAAAAGTCTTAAAGAAAAAAAGGAGAAAGGCCATCTGAACCAAACCTCCTGGGGACTTACTAATCACTCCTTCTTGCATAGGTTCACTGCCATGTCAGTCCCCTGAAATATTACCTTGAGTGGAGCAGGAGGTTTGCCTAGAGAAAATGACCTATATACAAGGCAAGTGCCATGTACCACTTGCAGTTAACGTTTTATTTGTTGGTATAATAAAAGCACGTCAACAATTCAGTCTTGCCAAATTCCATTTGCCTGTCTGGCTGGGATATGTATTTTTTTTTCCTGAGGAGAGAGTAAAATTATGTTCATTTGTTTCTTTACTATGCTCCTGGCAAAGAAGAAGATTTTGTGCGAGGGCTGATAAATATTTGAGTGAATTTTTTGAGGTTGTTACTATGAACCACTGCCCAAAAAAAGTTCAAGGAAAAATAATCCCAGACTTTATATCAATTCATATAACTACCTTTACAAATAAAAATATCAGGTCTTTAGTTGAATAATCCAGTACACCTCTGACATTGTGGTCTCTTGCAGAACTCATTTCTTCTGTGAAAACTGCGAATGTAAACGTTCCCTTTCAACTAGTCTCACTCACAAATAAATCACACAGATCTTCCTTGATGCACATTGTGTCGACCAAACAATTTCCATCACCTTATGCTTGTTACTTTTTCATTTTTCCCGGAGGGATTTGCAATCATTACGAGTCACTTTCCATTTTGACTTGTAGCCCAAGCAATTGAACACGAGTGCGAGGCTTCGATAAAAGCTGCTCACTGCAGATAAGTGTGACTCTCACTTATGAGCAGGTAAGGTCAGGCCTTTCCATCATAACCTTTTAGGGGGGATGCTGATCTTTCAGGCTATTACACAGGCTAGAGAAGCATACTATGGTGTCCATGTCACTGAAATTTTTATACTATCCTATCACAGTAGCATCTAAACACTGACATGCATAACTCTGTGAGGAAATAACAGCTCAGAAACTGTCTGGAAGAGATATGCCATGCATTATTAATTACCCAGTCGAAGCATCTGTAGTAATATTTATACTATGGGCTCTGCAGTTCTATTCCCCCCACCCTTTTAAGCGCTTGTTTGAATATTGTTATTTATTTTAAGCTGCCTGGTGATGCCAAGGCTTGAGGAGCTTGATTGTGCTGTAGGCAGGGGAAGTTGGGCCCTTGTGCGTGTGCGGTCCCTGCCGTCACGAGGGCTTATTCAGCAAAATGGCCGATGCGGGCACAAGATGTGTAAATCAGCGAGTGCTGCAAGAAGAGCACTTAATTGAAGCTTTATCAAGTGCCTGCAGAGCTGACCTCCGAGCAGCAGCTGAACCACGGTTGGGATGGGAGCGAGCCAGCAGCTTTCACTGATGACTAAGCCCGTGTGCTGGGAAAGGATTTGCTTACAAAACTTGCCTGCTTTACCCATGGGTGGCAGAGCACTGCATAGCTAGAGGTGACTTAAATCATTCTGCCTAACTCGCTTAAATTGTTCCTTTCAGCACAGATTCATAGCTTTCAGCACACTTTGATGACTCTGTAGTTGTGTACAGGGGATTTAAGCTAAAGCCAGGCTGCCGACTGTGGGGGTCAGCACGTTGCTAACAGCACAGGGGGTGTCAGGCCGTATGGTGACCTGATGGCATATTCGGGCCTGTGAAACCTTTCCGTGCTGGTCTGGCGTTGGAGGAGTGGATCCAGCACGTTTCCTATCTCCTCTGCACGAGCATTTCCCTGCTCTGCATGTCTGCAGCTGTGTATGCAGAGACAGGTAAATATTGAAGGGTTGTAGATATTTGCCTGTTGAGAAATGGATCCCACTGAACTGCAAAGTGTGCTAAACAAAATAAAGCCCTGAAGGCTGAAAACAAAAGGAGAAAGAACAGTGTAACATTTAACAAAGTTGAAAATAATGGAGGACCAAATTAATTTGGAGATAAAATCTAAACAATCTTGACAGGTAATTGGGAACTTATCGACTACGCTCTCCTACATGTCTGCAAAAAACCATAGTGCTATATCTGAGAAAGAAGACAATATTGTTAAAAACTACAATAGCTTCACTATGAGGGGAAGTAAAAATAGCAGGAAATAAAAATTGTGAATGGGCCTTTTCTCACATACAGGAAGAAGAAAGGGCAACATACTGAAATATCTGGAAATTAAAACCTTGGAAAGATAACAGCTAGGTAGGAGAAGAAGTACAAGAAGGAAAGCTATAGGTAGCTGTGTTGATACAGGAAGCAAAGCTCCAAAAGCTATTAAACCCAGACACTTCAAGTAAATTATTATTATATGCTCAGTAATAGCAAAGCATATTAAAGATAGAAATGCTAACAATAGTGTTTGTCTTTTGCAAAATGGCAATGATTAAGAAAACCTGTGGAAGTCAAGGATATCTCTAATAATGTTTAATTAATAACAATTTTTATTTTTCTTTTGGGAAAATCCTAGATGAGATGTTCTTGCCATGTGATGACAACAAAATACTTTCTTCTCCAGTAGTAATTTAGACTGACAGAACAGTTAATAAATTCAGTCATTTTAATTTAATTGATCTGAATAATTTGATTCCAGGCTTTTAAAAAGAGCCGGCTAAGGAAATGTCCAGACTTAATTCATATAAATGGTAATTTTTAGAATTTGCCAGGATACTGGTGAATTATCAAAGACCTAGAAGAAAGCTGATATTATTCAAACTCTTGAAAAGTGTAAATTTAGCAATACTAGGAAAATAATGTAGCATCTAATGTAATTAATGAATAAATTAATAAATAATTAAATACAGATATGCTAACTAATGCTAATCATAATGGACTTATAACAATAGATTGCATTAAAGTAATTTTTATTGATAAAAGCCCTAGTGTTGGTTGAATACTCCTCTTTTTTTAGGCACTTGACAGGGTACCAGATGACATTTTTATTAATAAACTACAGAAATCAACATGATGCACATTAAATGGATTAAAAAGCTAGGTAAATTATGCAGTTTAAAATGAAATTTTCTATAGACATGAAACAGATTTCACAGGATGTTACAAGTAACAGCTTTTTGCATTAGGCTAGCTATCATTTTTATTAAAGAACTAGGGAAAAATATGACAAAGAAGTGATCCATAAAGTATACTGATAATGGTTTGGGGAGTGCTAAATAATAATGCAAACCAAGTAGCTCTGTGGAAATGGTTGAGGAGAGCACGCTTGGTAATGCAAGGCTTATGGAGCTCAACCAGCCAAGCTTAACAAAGAGAGGATTGAGGGATGGCTTTATCATAGGCTATAAAACTGCATATGGAAAGAGAACCTGCTCAGAGAGGACTCCATATCTAGCAGGCAGATACCGAGTTCATCACAGGTGGAAGGCTGAGGTTAAACCAGCTGAATTCAAATGGGATATAAGGCCAATGACGGTTAATGCCTTCCTCAGTTAGTGGGGAAGGTATTAACCCGAGGAACAGCTTCCTCTTGGAGGTGGCAAATTCTCCATTGAAAACACTTTGAAAACTCAGATTGTATCTTTTGAACAGAAGTGAATTCCAGGCAGTCCCATGGCCTCCACTGGGCATCTGAGTGAGTGACCACAGAGCTGCCTTCTGCGCTCGTAATTTATGACTGAACATTACACGGAAGTTGTGGCTCTGGAAAATGAGTGCCTGACACCAACAGTTCAGATTCTACCTGTCAGTCAAAGGCTTCTCTGGCTTTCCTGAATGTAGAGCGAGTCATGCAGTATTTTATGTGTGGAAGCACACAGAGCCATAAATGCACCCGCTTCAAAGCTTTGGGTAACTGGGTGGATCTGGTGCCACAGCAATGTAGCCTAGGAGTGCTCTTAAAGCAGGGCCATGTTCTGCTGCTGCTCTAAGATCAAGCCAAGAGGATTTTATCAACATCATCAGCATTTTACTGTAACATAACTCAGAACTGAATTTACCCTGGCAAGTCAGCATGGCCAGTTGTCCCACAAGAAGGGATATATAGGGTGATGACAGGAGCAGGCAGTAAAAGAGGGAAAGAATACAAGGGAAAATGAGAAAGGAAGGACAGATGCAGGAAAATCAGCAGCACAACAGAGGCTAGAAAGCAGAGAAATGGGAAAGCTGCATTTTAAGCCATAATTTTGTGTACATAAGGAAAAGAAGGGAGAGAAGTATTGCACAAAACCAGGAAAATTTGGGAGGGAAGAGAAAGAGCATGTACATATAGGATGGGGAGAGAGAAAAGGAGAAGAAACAGAAACATGTCTGTTAGTCTTTGTGCCCTTCTGTTACACTTACTGAATTATTTATTCTGATATTTGCTGGTATCTTCCTGCCAGCCATTTATTGTCACGATATGAATAAGAGCAGAACGCCATTACTGCTGTTCCTGGAGGGATTTTGATGTTGAACGGCAGCGGGCACCTCCCCCCTCCCCCTGGCATCAGGCGATTATGAATTATGCCGAGTGCCTCTAATAACTAAAGGGAAAGGGCTGCTCAGCACATTTGGAATGTAAATCTCTTTTTTTTTCTCTTTTGTAAGTCATGAAATGCAGCCCTTTTCTAAACCCCTGTGCTCAGATCACAAGCTACCGCTGCACACAAATTCCTCAGCCTATCCTCTGCAAGGGTGACATTTCACCCAACGCTGAACCCCTCAGCATCCTGAGGGCTTGAGATAAGATTGTTATTATTGTTGTTTTAAACACAAACATGCTGCATCATGTCACTTAAAAAGTGCTGCGTAGATGTTATACCACATGGGAACACAGACTATTAAAAAACCAGAGATTTCCTGCATTTCAATTAAAAAGCAAGAACTTAATCTATGGGTTTTTTTCCATGACCTGCAGGTAGTCATGGGGTACAATTTGCAGCGAATTTGCACTTACTGGCCAAAACTTCAGAAGTGTTCACTGCCCCATCCCTCTCAAGCAACCCATATAAAAGAACAAGTGCTTTTGGGCCCCATATTTAGCTCCTGAGCTCTTACATCTCCTGCCCTCGGCACCTTCTTTGCAGGAGCAGGTTCTGGGCTGCTGCTTGAGGAGCTGGTGGCCTCTGGAGAAGATGCATGGTTCTGCTTTGCAAGAAATGAAAGGGAGGGCAGAATCCCTTAAACATTGATGAGCTGAACTTTTTGCTTTATTATTGGAGCCATTTAGTTATGATTCAGGTCATGGATGGTCAGTTTTTGTTTCCCTCTGTACTGGCATTATGGGACATGCAGTTCAGACCTTGTTTCATTTTGGAAGAGTAAGCAAGGTATGTAAATAGTTAAAAGAAGGGGATGCAGGTGAAAGGGAAAAAAGAAATTAAAATTACTTGGTGCTTGTTTTGCCTTTGGGATAGACAGTTTCTGTCTGTGGAGAGAAATTAACTTTTCTACACAATTTAAATCTCTCTTAAATCCTTAAAATAGAACTGTGGGAGTGACATGGTACTGAGGCCTTGGTGCTGGCCAGTTTCACCTAATCATATTTGCTCAGAATATTTCCACCCCAGCAGAGCCACTTTGCTGACAGCCCTGCACAAGCTCCAAGATATTTTCTTGCTTGCAAATTAAGTTTTCCCGGCAAGCCACCCTGCTACTTCAGTTATCATCATCGGAGAATGGATGTCCTCAGGGACTCAGAAAGGACTATGCAGTCTCTCACCCATGGGTTTTAACTTGACCTTGCTCACATCACTAGTGACCAAATGTCATTACCATAAGTGGCTTACGTGAAATGTATTGGTCTCAGTCAATTATAAGCAGACAGTTGTCTGCATTACCAAACCACCATCCCAAATGGTGCTTTTTTTGGGAGTCCTAAGCATAGGCAGGGTCAGTACAGCTGGACTGAAACCTCAGCAAAAGCACAAGAAGAACAGACTTTAAGTTTTGTGCTTATTCGCTTTCAATAGAATGAAAATAACATGAGCTGTAAAATAGCTGTAAAAGGTATTTCAGGTCTACATAAGTTAAAGCAGTCTCTGGGGTTGCTCTGACTTACACATGGGGCAGTCACACTCCCTAGACACCCCTATCTTCAGAAGACACCAAGGTGGCAGAAAGCCTTTCTGGCAGCCTTTGCCCCCACCTCTGCTGAGGCAGAGCAGAGACCAGCAGCCCAGGCTGTGCCCAGCACATCAGTTTTTATCCAGTGTACCAATATAACACATTCAGCCTTGGTCTATGCAGAATATCACACTGTGGATAAATAGGGATGCTGTCTGCCAGGCCTTTTTGAGCCACAGAGAGCCATCAGGCTTGCTGTGACTACCCAGAGGTACTCAGCTTTATCAGGGTACAGATGGGGTGAGATGCAGAGCCAGAGCCACGGCCCAGGAGGAGAGAGAACAGTTGGTCCATTTTGCTTTAAGCTACAGGCAGCAGATTTTCATTCTGGGAAAGGCTTGCAAGAACTGATCTGGAAATTCAAAACAGCGGATTTTTCTCAGAACTGAAACACCAAAGTAGACATTTAGTTTGAATCAGCTGAAAGCTCCTGTTTTAGTGACTGAGATATTTAATTTTGATTTTGCTTTATTTATTAATTTATCTTGGTAAGCACGTGTTGACTACTGCCTGCTGCTAAACCCCAGAGCTTCTTCTGTTCCACCACTCTCCTCTCCCCAAGCTGTGGCAGTTGGACCGTGTTTGAAATATCTCTCTGCACAGCTATAGGGAAACAGCACTGGGAAGTGCCTTCTTGGAGGCCGACTCTTTGCTGTTACTTAATCATGTCTTTCTGGCTTTCCCTACAGTGAGTGAAAGCTTTACTCCTTGCCTGCACTCGGGCTCCTTCTGCAGCTGTGTGTAGTCCTGCAGTCGTGGGTGCATTAAAATTCACCTCAAAACATTAAAACTGAGCTTCAGGACGAGATTTCTACCAAGGGGCCCAGCAGAAGGCTTAGTCCTTGTTTAAGGACTGTATATCTGATTTTGAGCTGACTACTATCCTGAGGAAAAAGACTGCCTCAAAGCATAAAATCTAAACAGTGAAAGAATTATTGAGATATTACCTTTTCCTTCTTTTGCCAAGAAACTCAGGTGCCTTGTCTGCAATCTCACAAAAATCTGAGCTAGAGCTTGGAAGTGTGTCCAAAACTCTTGACCCCTAGTCTTGTGCCTTAGCTATAAAAGCATCCTTTCTTCCTGAATAGCTCTAATAATGGTCTGCCTAAGGAATGAAGAGAAATGGAGACTCTTGTCTCCAGTATTATGATTCTGAATAAAGCCTCAGGTCAATGTAATCAGACATACAGAAAAAAGAAGGATGATGTCTCTATGACATGGTTGAATTACTAGCATTGCAGAGCCGGTCCAATTTTTTTTTTCATAAATGGTATGCTTATCAATTTGGGGGAGAATAAAAGGGTTATGTGAGTTTTTGTCAAGCACAGTGACAAAATAATCAGTATAGTGTCAGAAGGCAAGGAAGGTTCGAGGGAAAAAAGGCAGTGAAAAAGTAATTTTTTTTTTCAGCACAACAGATAAAATTTTGGAAATTATGACAATTTCTAATATTCTAAAAATAGACTTCCATTTTTTAGGGAATATTTCTCAAGGAAAAATTGATCCAGTTAAAAATCAAAGCATTTCATTATTGTTTTGCCAAAACATTCTGGGTTGACCTAAAATGATTTTTTTGTCTTAACATTTTACTGAAAAGCTTAAAAATTTTATTCAGCTTGATTCAAATTTAATTTTTTCCTGATTTTTCTCATTTTCCTATCTGTTTCTGATGGATCTTTCTTTACTAAAACAGCATCTCAACTTTTGCTAGTTTGATCTTGCACACTTAAATGTAAAAAAAGGCAAAAATAAGTTGAAAATTAAATGCATTAAATTTTCATAATGTGTAACTTTATTATGGATATGTAAATATTTCATCCCCCTTTGGTTCCTTTAAAATATCCTCCAGCCCATTGACTCTAGTAATGGGCCAGGTAAACATCTTGACCTTTATCTACTCAACTTAAAATCCCTATAAATAACTTCTGTTGGTTTCTGTCCTCTGCAGCTATACATAGTGTCACAGCTAAGAATGTCATTGCCTGAAACTGACAATTATGTTTTCCATTTTTTTGTCTTTTGCTTTCTTTTTCTACTTAGATAGTTTATAAAGTACAAAGACAAGAAAAGTCAAAAGAAAGGTCTTTCTTCAAATAAAGGTAAGATTCTGCTGCAGACAGAAAAGTGACTTTGGAGAAAAATGACATCACCAGACTTCGTATTTATTCTCTTCAGTGGCATCCCAATCAAATATACTTGGTTTTCAAGGTGATGTTTCTAACCAGCCAGCCCTTAAACTCAAATTAGGATCTGAAAGTCAAGCTGTGTCCTTTCTGTCTCACACATAAGCATCCTTAATAAAGTTTCTATAGACAGGATTTAGCTGACAAGTTGGTGTTTGTCATACACAAGACAAAAGAGGTTATTCCAAGCCATTCATCCATAGCTAGGCTGACTCTTCATCATTAGCTGGTTAATGTGTGCTATCTGTAAAGCAAGCCAGAACAGGATGATCCAAAGAGCACATGTCCTAATATCGCGTTGGTTTTACGCAATGCTTTCCTCCACCACAAATGCATTTCATTTTAACAAGGTATTTCCCAGACAAATCCACTGGTGATCCCCTGTGATACTGGGCCTGGGAGAAATCCCTTTTGCCTTCCTTTCCCTCACACTTGCGCCCATCTTCTAGCTTCCAAAGCAAAATGTGTTTGTGGGATTAAAAAGGGGAAGGAGTGGGGGCGATGGGACAAGGCAGGAATATCTGGGGCTCTGCTCCGCAAAGGGATCAGCCAGTCGATGAAAGACTGAAGTGAGATTTGGGGTTTCCAGCCCCATAGCTCTCCTTGTTGAGCCTCATGGAGTATGGCACGTGATACCCTCCTGAGCTCGTTGACACGTGCATTTGTGTATTTAATGTACATGTGTGGCAGCCTGACACACGCTGTGACAGAAACCACCAGTGGTCTGTGCAGCAAGCTGCCATCTCCCATCTCTTTAGGTTGAGGTGATCATGCAGTGTGAGCTTGCTTTGGGACCTCCCCTCTTTTTAATGAGTGTTAGGTCTTGTCTTAAATGTTATTTTAATCCACTTGTCATGTACTTAGCATGCTGAGTAGTCAGGCAAGGAGAGGGGAGCTGGCTGGGTGCACGGTAAGTGAGGTATCTCTCTGCTTGGGAGGGCTCTGCTCCTTCCCCTTAACCATACCTACCTCATGCCTGATGATGAATGTCAGAGGGAAGAGTGGATGTCACCTGGCTTTCATCCTGTCACCAGGGTAGCTGTAAGAAACCAGAGGCAGAATAATCAGTTTGAAGAAGTGATCCCCTTTAAGAAGAGAGAGGAAGGGATCATGCTTATAGGAGGCATTGCTTTGCAAGTAGCACACTGGAGCAGAGGGGGTGGCCAGTCCCTATTTCCTGATCTGTGCTAGACCAGCTTAGGATGCAGCTTCACCCCCTGCACCTCAGCCAACTTACCTGTTAGTGCCAATGGAGATCCCTCCTTTGTAGGGCATTTGAAATCTGTTAGTGAAGAGTGTGCTATTAGAGAAAGTAATATTACTGTCACAATGCTGTTGGAGTTACATGGTTTCTGTCTGGAGCAAAGTGAGATCTTTGCTGGCTTCTTTAACAGATGTGTGGCCAGGTTTTGTCTCAGCAGAAATGGCTGTTGGCTATTGCCTCCAAACACCAGCTCACCTACTAGTGGCTCAGTCTGGGGCCCTGCCGTGTGTTTGAAATGCAGAGGTTGTCCCTTTGGAAGCTGCCAGGACTTCCTTTGGATCACATTTGCGTGTGACACAAAATTGTGCTCTTAATCGCCTGATGCAGTCTGCTGCCCTGGGGTGTGACAGTCTGGGGCTGTCACAGCCTTTCTTCTCAGCCTCCATACTGCTATTCTTCCTGCTCCTTTGATCCCTGCTCTTCTCTGCTCCCTTTCTTTTTGTCTCTTTCCTTAGTCCCATTTTGTTATTATTAGTCTTGTCCTTTCAAGTTGGCCTGTTATTTCTAGTCTTCATCTCCTGCCTCTTTTGCGTAGATCCTGTGTCTTCCCGTGCAAATTGTGTAACTCATAATGTTCCCTATCTTGGAAGAACCAGAGATGGCCAGCACGCAGTAATCATGGCCTCTTGCAGCAGGAACACACAGGGAACTGTTTTTTTAGGGAGCCTCAACACTGTGGGTGGGCAGCAATCAGTCCAGGTAAGAGAGGAGACTTACACCTTATCAACGGTAAGGTTGGGCCTCTTAAAAAGGTCTGGGAGATCCTCCTCTGTGTATTTGTTCATTTGTCCCATGTATGAGTTAAGCGACTGAGTCCCTTGGTCCAGTAGTGTTTTCTCAATATCTTCAGAATCTCCTGTCCATCTGTCAGCAAGACTTTGTGCCACATGTCTTCTTGTGATCCTGTCTCTGAGCTTCCTTCACCATGTGAACGCAGCTATACATAATCCAAGGCTGTAAGAGTTGTATACAGTGATGGGTGATGCTCTGCAGTGGTGCAAGGATTGTGTGGTTGTGGGATTTGGTGGTCCTTTGCTGTCCCAGCAGTAATCACTGTACACGCAGAGACTAAACAATAATTTAGCCAAACCAATTTTTTCTTCAGGACAAAATGCCATGCAGACTTGGAAAAATACTTTGAAGTCCTCTTTTCTGATTATTATGCTGTATTCTGATGCTCCTTCTGTTGAGATTTTTCAGAACCTGTGTCTCTACTAATGGAAAAAGCAAGATACGAAAATAATCTGGAACTCATGCCTCTCAAAGAGAATCAAAAGCCTGGAGATCAGCTCAGAAACTCGGGATAGGACATTCCATGTTAATCTGCAAAGCAGTGCTTGCACTGCATATAGAGAAGCATTATATTGCCGTTCAAGGCGGTAATAGATTAATTCTATACTCTTCTGATGCATACACGTCTAAAACGATCCCATCAAGCCTTGCACAAAACTTTAATATCAGTGTTTCAACAAACTGAGAGGACTTCAAAGAAAAGCAACAAAAAATATCAGGATGGCTTCTGGATTGATTTAGGTTGAAAGATTAGGTGTGCTTAATGTGGGTAAGAGATGATGAAGGCGGACATGCACTAAGAGACTACAAATATTTGGTGGGTGTTAATGCTAAGAGGAGAAGAATTACTTTGTGTGATTCAAAGGGGTATATCATAAGAAATGACACAGAAGGAAGTGACAAAATAGTCTGAAAACTACAAAGAACCTTCTGCTGTCAAAACACATAGTACTGTGTTGTCAGTGAAGTGCCTACAGAGGTAGGCAACAGGCCCTGGAGGCAAAACATGGGAGGTTGTGGTGCATGGAGTCAGCATGCTCTAGAAGAGAGGTGAACTGGAGATCACCTGCTCACCTGAGACAGCTTTCCTCTACCACACATTTTGTTTCTTCCAACACTACCAGCTTCTTTTCTATATATTCTGGCAAACAAAAATATGCCAAAGTATTGACTGTCACGTATGAGATTATTTATACTGCTCAATACTAGTTACATTTGCAAAAGTGAATATTATGGAAAGTCACAGGGGTAACAGTCATCTGCTTCATTAGTAGCATCAAAGGAGCCTTTTGGTGCTACAGACCTTGTAGGGGTTTGTTATCCCTTTCACACTAGTGAACACCTGCACTGACAGAACAAGATGAGTGAGAAATATTAAAAATATCATCTTTGCAAATGCACCAGTCATTCAAATGACCTCTTCTTACCCAACACATTGACTTGGCAATAATTTATTGCTACATGGTTATCACTTCCACATTATGTTCTCAGTGAATGTACAAATTTCAGGAATCTGGTTAGTTTAGCCTAATCTTTCAAATATGTTATCTAAATATCTAGTCTAAACCCATGAAAACCTGGTGAGCTTACCCATCAGGTAACTTGCCACACAGGTAAGAAGAACAAAGGTTGTTTTTTTTGTTTTTCCACTGTGCTGATTCAAAAATTTCTTCATTGCCAGAGGCCCAGCTTCTCTTCTGGGTGTAGGGCCGAGCAGGAGCCCCCACACACTCAGGGATGAGATCCGTGTTACTGTTCGTATTGGTTTCTTCCCCAAGTGAACTTCAGATGGCTTTGATTTTGTTCATCTGCAGCACAGTGGACTGTTTACATCCAAAGACAGTGGCTCTGCATCAGACCTTCGGTGCTTGCTTGCTAAATATTCCCAGAGGTCATTTTTGGCGGGAACGCTGCCTGCCTGGGCATCACCACAGGGCGGGTGAGGTGCAGACAAAAATCCAAGAACATGAGCAGAAGGATGCTCGTGCCAGGGGGCTCTGGAGGAGTGAGGCAAGTGAGAGACAGAAGCACAAGTGTCATCCAAGCACTGGTGCAGGGGTGGAAATTTTGTGCACTTTTCTCTTGTTCTTTGCTTGACAACTCATTTATTTCAGTGGCTGTTTACTGCTGGAAGGGGAGATATGTAAGGCCCCTGGTTGTTAATCGCTTCTGCCGAAAGAACATTGTAAATAATCCTAGGAAAATTTATGAGAGAATTTGTTTGCCTTTTATCAGCTAGAAGTATTCTTGAGGGAAAAGGAAGCACCGCGTTTCACTCAAGCCCAGCCATCGCAGGGCCAGATCCTGACTGGACACCATTTGCGGTGGCTGCGACCCCTCAGCCCAGTGACCCGCACTGTGGGCGGCCACCGAGGTGGTGACGGGGCTCTCCACTCTGGGCATCGCTCCTCCATGTCCCCGTGGGGAAAACAAACCCCTCTCACCAGGTGGCTCTGGTGGCAGGTGCAGATCCCCCTCAGCAGAGACGATGCCAGCTGGGGGCAATCTTGGGCCCTGACGGCCCTAATTGGCACCACCTGGGCCCCCCACACCCATCTCGGGGGCCATTTCAGCTCAGCCTGAGGGCGTTGGCTCTTCCTGAGCTCTGTTGTGGGATGGTGGTTTACGCTTTGAGGAGTGCCATGGTCCTGGCTTGCTCATTGCTGTGATAATGGACCCCACAACCAGCCCCCCGTGCTCCATCTTGTAGGTCTGCGCCCCTCATGAGGCTTTTCCCGCCATTTGAACAAGGTACGTACATGGCTGGGTACAGGCTGGGACTGGTTTTGTGCGCCTGGATTCCCCTGAGGCTGGAGCTGCTGGGGTGTCTCTCTGGGCTGGGGACCAAGGTGCTGTGGCCTCTGCAGTTCAAACCAGCAGGGTAGGCTTTGGTGACCTCCTGGACTGGGTACAGCTTTTCTTGCAGGCAGATTGTGCGAGCAAAAGCAGCAGCTGGCGGAGCCCCTTGTGTGCCCTGGAGTGTAGCCCTGTGGTACAGAGGTGCCCTCTCCCTCAGGTGAGGATCTTCCCTGGTCTGGGAGGTGACATGGAGCCTGCTGGTGCTGTAGGTACCTCCCCTGTGTCCTCAGGGCTTGTGTAGCCCTTAGCTGTGAAGCCTGAGGAATTGAAACGCTACATTAGCTTGGGGATGACGTGGCATCTTTTTCTTTCCTGGCCTGGGGAGACTAGGATGTTGGTTGGGGGAATCATCTGAGGAGGAGCTGTGGGGGTTTCTTGCCTGAGCCACCCAAGGTAGTGATATCCACCCGGGCAGTGCTGGTGCTAGGGCTGGGCGATGCACTAGGGCAGGCTTGGCTTTTAAAGCACCTGTGTGTGATCCTGCTAACAAAACCGGTGGCCTGTGAGGTTGTCCCCGTGCAGGCTGGCTGTTCAGCTTCTTTGTTTTCAGTCTGGGGAAGCTGTAGCTTGGGGTCTCCCCTGAAGCTGTTGCAGCCCTGGCAGGACATGTTGGCTCCGTGCTTCTGGGTCTGAAGGGGATCAGGACTTGATGTGACTGGGCTGGTGGAGTTGGTGAATGAGCAGTAAGGGAAAAGTGCTTCATGTATGTTTGGTCTATGTCTACTTAAGAGTAAGTGAAAATGGATTTAAACAACAGAGAATTTATCAACACTTTCCCACAAAAGGTTCAGGGGCCAAAGGGATCAGGAAAAATGGGTTCAATTGAGTTAATGGGACTCTTCCTGTTCTTTAGTGTTGTGTTTTCAGTTTGGGGTTCCTGAATGTGTGGGGTTGGTGACTTGCAAGAGGGGATGGGAATTCAAAGCTTTCATGCTGCATCCTTGTTTAGGTCTTTACCCAGTGAATACTCCTGTGTGCAGTTTAACACCTGTGTGTAGTTTCCTTTCTTGCACGGCCTCTGCTCGCTGGAGCAGTTGCTGTGTGCCGGCACAGGGCCTTGGACTGGGCAGCCCCAGGAGTTTGTGCTTTGCTGCAGTGTGTGTAATTATTCACCTTCTGACTCAGTCAGCAGTACTGTGAGTGTCAGCATGTAATTCTTCGCTGCCCTAAAGTAATGGTCTTCGACCAATGGTCCAGGAGCTATTTCTATGGGTTTGTGAAAGATAATGAGAAAAGTGAGGCTATTGTCATTAGGCTTAAATTCATTATTCAGGGAGCCATAGCTCCATTTGAGATGCTTTATAGGTCCATGAGTTTCAATAGGCTGAAACCAGTGGCTCTGACAGCTTTCTTACCTTCTGATGGTCCCTTATATAGTGCAATATCACCACTTTTTTCCCCCCTAGAGTAACAAATAGGAAGAGTACTAGGTCACACTTTTGTAGAGCAAGCTATCACCAGGAAGCTATAATGGTGGTAGTCTAATTGAATTGACATTTTATGTATTAGAAGTGATTACATTAAATGAATTTTATTGTGCTATGTATCACATTGTGTGAGATTTTAGGGGATAACTGCTACTTTGTGCCAGATGTTGCTGAGAGGAATATTATAAATGGCAAAAGTATTAGAAAGGCTGTCTCTGTCATGCAGGATTTATGTCTAAGGTCTAAATTTTAATACTCTCATTGATACTTGAATTTTATTCTGTGCGTTGTTTGACAACATCCATTCCAAATGTGCAAAAAAAATCAATCTAGCTCTAAAAAAATTGAGATTTAAAAAGCATATGTGATTGATAAATATTGGCCTAATTTTAATTTTCCTCTGGTTATTTATCAATAACCAGATATTCAAGGTAGGTTTTCAGCTGTCCTCCATGAGTTCAATTGCTAGATTCTCGGAGCTGAGTCTTAACAGATGAAATACTGTGGGAAGTGTTGGTAAAATACAAAAGGTTACTGCTTTGCAGTTGGCTCACAATGCAGAATTTGATGCTACTCCTTGTAAGTGCTGTAGTCTTGTCTAAAAACATCATTTGCCTAGCATATACTGCTAGAGCTGGGGTTGGTGGGAGCATCATCTGTACTGTGGGGGTTTTCTTTGGAAAACAGTCTAATAAATCCTCCTCTGAAGGACTGCAATAGCTGCTTTTGGGTTTCATATCTGTGTGACTCTTGTATATCCAAAAGGTATGAGGCCCATGTGCCTTTTCAGCTTTATTTTGTGTGTTTACATTTATCTTAAGTAGCACAGGCACAGTGATGGCAGATTGCACAGGGGTATTTTTTATTAGGAAAGCCCAGTAGTACAAATGGCTGTAAAATTTGTCTAGACAGAAGAATAGACTAAAACAGGAGTGGAACATGGGCAGGAAGGAAAGAATGTAAGTGTGTGTGTGTTGACAGGGGAAGTACACAGGGCTGTTTATACCTCCAGGGCAAATCATCAGGAACATGTTACCACTGGTAAAGGAAAATCTTGAGGACAGATGGAGTCCCAGGGGTGAGAGCTGTCTGAAAAATGAGAACATAGTTGCGGAAAGGTAGTACCAGACTTTTTAGGTAGGGTTTTTTTGGTAGTTCAAGATAGGCTCATTTTTTTGGTCCTTCCTCCCTTAGATTTCAGTGACATCTTTAAAATCTTTAAAGTTGTTATAATGATTTTCTTTTCTAATCGTTATATTGAAATTTTCAGTAATGTTTCTGTAAAAGTATAGTCATGGAAATCAGCAGAAATTAAAAAAAAAAACCCAAACAACATGGAGGACTTTGATTATTTGGTTGTGAAAAGTGTTTTTTAAATTTAAGGCCACCGTCCTGGGATCCAATTCACCACTGCCCTGTACTCATTGTCCAGAGATATTTCATGGATGTGATGCCAATGCCCTCATGGCGGGCCTTTCTGTTTCGTGCCTGGGCTCCTGTAAGGCTGTTGTTGCTGTCGGAGAGAGTCCTGTCTAGGAATAGTTCCTTTTAGTGAAAAGCAGGAGTTGTAACCTGTGTGAGAACAGATATTAAACTGACATGATTTTAAAGTGTATTGTAAGTGGGGCAAAGCATCAGAGTACTCCAGAACTGTTGATAGCTATTTCCTGGCTGCCCAGAAATATTTCATTTTCCTATCAGAGTAATACTGGGGGAAATCAAAGAACGCTAGAAACTGGGACACTGGGATGATTCGCTTAGGAGTTAATTTCTTTTTTCCAAAGCTAAATCAGTAGGGCCAGATTTTAGAGCTTTATTCATGTTCAGTAGTAGCTCCATTAAAGTCATCTTCCTTCTCCTGACTTAATGCACGACTAAAAGGGTTCTAAGAGCCCTATTAATGGTATCGAAATCTGGCTTGTACCTTGGTACAAAAAGTGGAGGGAAAGACAGGAGATCATCAAACTCTCTGTGGCTTTAGTAAGAGCAAAGTTTGGGGAAATGTATAGAAAAATGATTAATAATGAACTGAAATGTAAAATTTTAGTACAGTACAAGACAGAATTGAGTGTGGTGATGAAAGGTGGAATTGGATTCTGAGACAAATGGTAAACTCGGGTTTCCTGAAGCTTTTAATTTGTTTTAGGAACTGTTTTAAGCCATCTTCTGCAGTGTAGTTTCATATATTTGGTTTTTAACTCCTGAAGTGGAGTACAGCATCGGGAAGAGAGCAGAGTGGCACATGGCCCATGGTAGTGTGACCGCAACCCTTGATGCAGAGCTGGCACACTTTAGGGCACTAGGAAGAATGCAGTAGACTCCTGGTAAATGTGCATTTTCCAAATCTTGCAGTACTGTAAAGAAGATGGAATAAATTGCCATGTTCTGAATTTTAGAAAATCATGCTTAAATTGGAAGCTTTTTAATACTACTACTACAACAGCATAAGGATGTGTGGAAAAGCATTTATAGCTTGAAGGCTTGCCTACCTTATTTGGTGTGGGCAAAGAAAGTGAGTTTCAAAGCATGTTCTCAAGCAAAACATTTGGTATTTGCAACCTAAATCACATGGCACTGTATGTTTCCTGTGAGGGTGATTCCTCTAACCACCCAACTGTTAACTGGGAGTGTGCAATTAAAAATGTATGCTGTGTTTGTCAGCTCTTTAAACTGCTCAAGCTGGTTACATAAGGTGAAGAAATTCATTACATAAGTTACACCATGAATTGCAAATTGTTTACTTAGTTGTGACAGCCGTAGCTTAAGATATTTGTAGGCCGAGGGTTAGTCAGTGAAGACATTTATGAATCATTCTGAATAATGAATAAATTTCAGATTTTATTTGCAACCTGTTAGCAGGCAATTAACAAAGAAAAAAGGATAAAACTTGTCAGAGTTGTATTTAAATGACTGTCTGCTCCAGATTACTGACTTAAGCTGGGTAGCTGGGTTTATACTGTTAACTAAATTTGGCAGTTCATATCTTGCTGTCAAACTCCTGAGTCATCTAGGCTTTTGAATGTTTTTCTGTATAACTGTATAATTATAGTGAGAAAATAGACTAAGTACATTAATAAGGCTTAATTAAAACATGCATATGTACAAATACTCATGTATACAAATGAAAGTACCCAAACTTCTATGTTCTTCTGATTGAGCATCAGACACAGCAGTATTCTGCAGTGCAAATTCTCTGTAAACTGTGTTTCAAGTCTTTTCTTCTACATGGGTATGAAATTCAAACAGCCTAGTGATGTGTTAGCAATTTCTCTAATTGTAAAAAATTTGGTGACTGAGTTTTCTTATTTCAACTCCAGCTTTTCTGATAGAATAACTTGTTCCTGTTCTGGAATAAAAATAAGCTGTATTAGTATCAAGTGGCTTGCTTGTAACACAGTGTACTGGATTCTCTGCTAGTATGATTGTTCAGGAAAAATCTTAGCTTTATTGCAAAAATCATGTAAAAAAACTTTATTTCAATACAGACTACCCCTTGAGTGTGTGTTCTGAGGTTCTGCTGACTCCAGCCAAGTCTTACACTCTGGGTTGTTCACTGAGGACCTTTCATGTCAGGTGTGGGCAGTGAGAGCCACCTGCTGCAATGGCAAGGGTTTCTGTCATCTTTTCCTGAGGTGTGGGTGACTCAACGAGCTGAGCTGTTGATCTGTGATCCCATGGTCTGTGGGAAAATGTGGGATCTGGCTGTGCCCTTCCTTCCTCCCCCTGGCCCATGAGCTTTCCTTAGAGGTGCCTGAAGGTCACTTGTGCTGACAATCTGTGGTCTGGCTCAGCTGCTAAGTTAGTTGAGGATTATCAGTTCATGGATGCCTGGGTCTGCCCTTTCTTCTCTTGGCCAAAGCTTTTGGGATGATTGGCAAATGCAGGGTTGCTGTTGGCCAAGCTGTTTTCTTGCAGGAAAGGTAATTCTGGGGCTGGAATGGCTCACTGCAAGTTGGCTGTGTGTCAGCAGAGCAGCATGAAGTTGACCCAATATAAAATGGCCTCTAGCTCTGACTGTGATCACCTATTTGATGTAGTTTTCCTGTAGTTTAGTGTGATTAATGAATGTTTATCATTCTGGAGATCTTCCAGTGGAAAACATTTAATAAGTACACAGGAATATTACTGAAATGCATTTCATTGCATAGCAGGAAAACATGTATTTAATTGTTTCTGTGATTGCTGGTGACTGGATGCCCAGCTTGGCAGGGGAATGGCTCCAGAACCTGACCCATGGAAGGCTTCTGGTGCTGGTGTGTGTGTGTGAGCCATACCTGCTTTGACAGGTAGAAGTGACCTCTGTTTCACTCCGCGTTCAGAGCCAATGAACCAAGTCACCCTGTGAAGGAGGCAAAGGAAATTTTGAGAAATAAAATAGTTTGTAGGTTTTCTTTTTCCTCTGGGGTTGCTCCCGCACATCTTGACTAGCTTATTTTAACAGGGTAAGTGAAAACTTAATTTCCCTTAATATTGACATTCCCTTCTCCATTGCTTTTGTAGTGTTTTGTGTAGCTTTCATCATGATAGAAGCAAATCTATAAAACAAAACAACAGAAAATTAAATTAAGGAAAGAACATAAAATAGGAATCAGTTTCAGTTCTCCAATAGTGTGAAAGATGCAGTTTGTTACCAGGCAAGTTAATTTCAGAATACATTTTTACCCTTCAGAAGAATGGAGGCGAGAGGTGGTTTATTCTTATTAAAAATGTTAGCTGAGTAGAGAGTACTTCAAATAATGTAGAGAGGTCATGGTGGCAGAACTTAGAGAGGAGAATTAAAATATTTAATTACTCTTGTGTTTTTTCCCTGTTCATGTACAAGAAATTCAGATCGTTCTTACTGTGTTCTCCTGACACCTCTGTGCAGGACTAGGGAGAGCTGCTGAATCAGTGTAGTCTTCTGCTATTGTGAGCAACTGCTATGTATAATCCCAGCCACAAACATCTTAAGATACGTATGAAGAAGTAAAATTTTGGCCCTTTTTTCTTGGGTGCCTCCAAAATGTGGGACTGCACCTTTGGGGTTTTTTTAGGTTTGGCTTCAGTCTTAATCTCTGCCTTCTCACAGCTGATAGCTTTGCCCTATTGATGTGAGTCTTCTTCATTGCAGCTCTTGCCATCAGCATGAGTTTTTTCTTTCACTGACTTTCTACCTCATTTCAAAACTGAGAAGAGAATGTGGCCTTTGTCAGTTCCTTAACTCCTTTCCATACCTGCTGTTATTTATTTGTCTTTACAGGGTATTTTGGGATTTAGCAGGGAGAGCATGCTAGAGCCAAGTGAAGTCATGTTTGGCTACAGCTGCTGGAGTAGATCCTTCTTTGCCCCTAGAGAGCAAAGAGAAGCAACGGATGTACTTTAGGTATGAAGTTGTCCATTCCTTTCAGGCATAACTCTTGTGCTAACATAGATGCTAAAATTAAGAAATCTCATGAATCTGTTTCCTGTGGCTTTAGCAGGTGGGTTTGCTAACATCCCACATTTGGAGTGTGTTGTAGTGAATTTGCCTGCTTTGAGATCCAGGTAGACTACTTAGTTGGATTTGGTTATTACAGTGAGACTTGCAGTCAGTACAGAAAAACTGGTGAAGCCAAGCCTTGAGACAGAGCCTGTGTACGTGTCCTACCCTGCCTGGGCCAAAGGCAAAACACTCAGATGATGACTGGACACAAATCACAAAGGCTAAAATAGTTTGTGCACTGTTCCCCAGACATTTGCTTCAGTTTACACTGCTGATTGGGAGTGTTTTGAGTGACCTGACAGAATATGTGTGAGTTTCTGGGGTAGTCAGAATTCTTTCAATATGTACTTTTCCCCTTCTTGATGCTCCTTCACTATTGTCACAACTCTCTCCCTGCTTAGATGCCTCCAGCTGCAACTCACTGGCATGGATCAATAAAACTGGGTGGTTTGAAAGCTGAGGAAAATATAAGCATCACACTCTCAAATTGATATTTGGCAAGGAAGAGGGCTGAAAGACTCAGTAGTGTTGCTTGGAAATGGATGAGAAAACAGGCAGCCACCTTGATTAGAGATTTGTCACCTTGATGGGGAGCCACAGGGAGAGAAAGCAGCACAAGCTGCATCCAGTCACCTGGACATTGCTCAGCCATAGTTAGTTGTGTGCTAGCTTTGGAATACAACACTTCAGTTGCCTGTGGTCTGTGAACCATTCTATTTAGAGCTTTAATTCCCAGAAGATGGAATTTTTGTTTTGGCTTTATGGTTGATGGTTACTTAAATACAGAGAGTTATGCTTGGGAAAGAATGCTAGTTGTGCCAGAGACTAGGTATTGGAAATGGAGAGAAATGCAGAAGGGGGAAACCTTAGTGGTGCTGCATTTTTCTGTTCTCATTAAACAAAATGCTTTGATCTCCAGATGAAGTAACTAGCACAACAGTTCGTGTTAATTGATACCACTCAATCATCAATCCACTCGGCTTCTGCAAAGAACATCAGTTCAGCAGCACTGGCAGAGCATCAATGGAAGTTAATTTTAATGGTAATTTGGAGCCTGGCTTATTTCCCTTTTAAAAGGTTTTTATACATGAAATAAATTTTTATTGCTAATTCATTTCATTATCATCTGGTGTGGGTTCATGCTAAATAGTGCAGTTCACTCTTCCTGTTCTGGAACAGGGAGAAGCTGCTGCCCCTCCCTAAATACTCATGAGTTGTGGTTGTTATTTGTAGTTCAGAGAGGTGAACTGCAGGGTTAAGGGGCCAAAGGTTAAACCAATGAAAGGGATATTTATTTTTAATATCGAAACAAGATGCAGTTCTTCCAACCAGGTAATTCATGACATGGGAGTCTGGGTCTGCTTGCCAAGACGCTCTATGGACTCTGGCAGGACAGTTCTTTCACTTTGCTTCTGACTGATGGGAACAGCATTGCCCTAACCCTAACTGCCAGAACCTTCCATCATGCTTTTAAGTGATGTGGCAGAGCAATGCAATTCACAATGCCTGACTACATCCCTGATGCAGCACAGCTGCAAGTGTGCACGTTGCTGCAAGTATGATGGTACCCATTTCCGACAAGGCACTTGAGTGATTATCCCTATCCTTTCTAACTCTAGGCTGAGGATCCAGCAGGCACTAACATTCTCCAGATAGAGATAAGTAACTGACTATACCTAGCATAGCTTAAAAATTATTTTAAAATCTCCTCATAAATATTCTCCTAGTAAGAGTATCTGTGGTGATGTGAGTCTGCTTTTCTCCTATTAGAAGTGAGACTGGCGTCCTTCAACTACTGTGCACAACGGCCACATTGAATTTCTCAGATTCAGTTTACAGGATTAGGAGTAATAGGTGAGGGGAAATCATGCACAGCTTCATGCCCAGGTCAGCGTATTGGGGCCTTCTGGTTCTGCAGTGTCAGTGGTGAGAAGTTGCAGAGCTGTCCAGTGCTGAAGTGATTCAAGTGTTATATTATTGCCATGGGTCACGTGCAACTGTTTGAAGTAAACCCCTTTACTGTTATTGTACTTCATGGCATGGAATCAGGGCTCCAGAATGATCAAAGCCTCAGACTTAAATTATCCTAATTGCGCAAAAGGCACCTGACTAAATCAGAGGAGCATGAGCTGAGGCTTAAAGGTGGCCACAGAGGCAATGTGCAGCTTATGTGACTATGTCCTACTTCCTCGTGGGACCTCAAGGGTCTATATGTTCTTAGTTCCTTGTGGGGTACAAGATTCTGAGTCTTCTAAACAAGCAGGACTATTTCAGACTCTGTTTTCTGCCCTGGTATAATACAAATAATAAAATTGCAGACTTGACCTCAAGTAACAACTCTAACATGTATGGTTTGAGCATCCTGAGATCATTCCACTTGGTTATGTCTTTTCTTGGATTTTGAATATTAGTAGTATATCTAGCTATGATTTTTTACTGTTTAAGTACATCTCTCTACCCCAGTACAAAATCAGCTTTTAGATGTGATATTGGAGACATGCAGAAGCACTTGAAATTTTTATCAAATGGTGAAGAAACTGGGGCTGGGACAGTATTAGTTTCACAATCACACAGTGCTTGGGCTCATGGGAGCCTAGTCCAAGACCAAAGCTCCTAGTCATTGCTACAGCACTGATGAATTACAATAAATGTTGCCAAGTCTGTAGGAAATCTAAACAGAGAACCAAGGTATTTTCTTTTGCTCCCTCCTTTTCAAGGCAACCTAAGTGTTCTTAAATATCATGGTCTATATGTCAAGAGTACTTGATATTCTTCTTTAAAGTAAGTTATTGTCATGCAATTTCATAGTAAAATCTTTATTCCATAGTTGAAAGTCTGTAGAGTAACAGATGAATACTGTTATTTTTCAGTTCTTAAGGTAACTTGGTTATTTTCCTGTAGGAAAGTTTTTTGCTGGAATGTGGGAAATACTACCTGGAAGTTTCTATTTTCTGCCATTCTCTACAATCCTAGACCACTTGCTCACTCATTTTGGAAAGATGTTTATTAAATCTCAGAAAAATATTAAAGATCTGGAACCCTGGTAGAGTTTGAAGACAGGTTGGATGCAGGTTTGAACAACCTGATCCTAGTGAAAGGCATTCCTGCCTGTGGCAAGGGGGTTAGAATTGAGTGGTCTTTAAGGTCCTTTCCAACCCAACCTATTCTATGATTCTGTATTTCCCAAGTAGCTTTTCTTTAGTCCGTTATGAAGTGTCAGCGTCCAGTCTCGCCTTTGTGTGTGCTCCTGGCAAAGGCTTCTCTTTTGTATGGATGAAGTCACATTCCTGTACATTTGAGAGCTGTTCACTTACTGGTATTCCAGGATTGGAGTGTTTTGCTTGAACTGTGTCCCTGTACTGAGAATGGTTCTCCCTGTATCCTGCATCTGCTGTGGCTATATTCAGAAAATCTATTTAATCCTTAAGGTGTAAAATCTACCACATTTGCAAATGAGTTATAAAAACATATATGATATTATAAATTCCTGAAATTGGGCTATTTTGTCTTTTATTTCTCACTCCTTTTAGAGCTCTGTGCTGCTAGCTCCTTTTTTCTTTGTTTTATGCCTGTTGCCCAGTTCTGTAGCTACAAGCACAAATGCTGTAACCCCTCCTGTTAACCATCTAAATCTGGGTGTTCTTTTCTCTAGGGATGATCAGGCTGGTCAGTTGCCTGAGCAGGACACGTAAGTGTCATCTTGAGCTGATTCCAGTAGTGTCGCACAACAGACTTGGGTGTTCAGTTTGGGGTATTGACTGTGCTGCCAGTGAGTCTGGCACTTGAGCACCCTTTCTGCTGCAGTATGAGGTGGGCATTTTGGTTCTCCTTCCTAAGTCTCCTTGTCCTGGGAGTGCTTCCTGAATCTCAGCCTGGTGCCTGCCACCTTAATCCCTTGTTCCCTTTAAGGTAGGCTGTACTTAGAAATTTTTTTGATGAAACTGATTTGCATGTACAACTCACTGAGCTTGTACTGCAGTCTCTTCCTGGTGCTGCATTTGGCTCTTTCCCTGGTGGGTGGAATCTCTGGGCAAGATCAGCTTGCAGCTATATCTCTTTACTATGATTTTTGTCACAATTGCTGTAATTAAACCTGATACAGCAGAACCCTAGGAGATAAGAATATTAAGCTAATGGCATATTTTCTTAAAGGTTTGGATGTTTTCCAGAGAATGTGTTTTCTGTTACGTTGGCATGTTGTCTTCATCCTTTTCATCGGAGTGGCTGATGGTCCAGTGGAGGGATGTTTAGAACCATCCTGGATCTTTTTCACCTCATCCTGCACTCAATGAACTGAAGCCTCATGCTCTTTTGGGAGGGGAACAGTACGTAAATTAATGCTGGACAGCAATACTGGCTTTAATAAATAGTTTCGGATATTATAGAGAAATAGACTCTGCAAGGTATTTTTGGAGTAGTAACTAAAATAGAAAGTGAAGCATTCGTGGAATACACCAATCTATAATAACACTTGGGTTTAGAATTAATTGTACGGACAAAAATGTGTCCGGAAGCACATAGGATGCTGAATCGTGGAGTTTTTAATTTCTAAAATCAAACATTGCAGTTCAAGGCTTATCTTTACATATTATACAAAATGAACTAGATGAGGAGGGGAGGTACTAAACAGGATGAGCAAAAGTCTTTCAGGGCACAGATTTTGTTCCCTATAATTGTACAGCATTTGTCCTATTTGGTGTTATCAGAGGATACTGAGACACAAGCATTTATTAAAGTTCAGACTAGGAATATAGACTAAAAAAAGTAAATCCTGAGCCGACAGTGTCTGAATGAATGCCTGTTTCCTTGGCCCCTTCTCTCTAAATCTGGATTTTGCCATTGTGGTGTTAAAGGCCTGTTCTGTACCTTTCAAGTGGTGCTCGGAAGAGAGCTCTTCTTTGGTCACATGTATGGTGATGGATCTTTTGGGATATGGTTGCTGCCTCCTCTGTCAGAATGAGGATCATAAAGCAGGTTCTTGAATTGTAAAGGGCTGAATAACACTTCAGGCTATAAACCCCAGGGGGATTCTAGTGGCCTTTCAGGCACAGGGGTGGTGGGATGCATTGGGTGGTGACAAAGGTCTTTCAGATGTGCAGGGCTCACCTTTCAGACAATGCTTATTGCTGCCATTAGGAGTTATATTATTGAATGCTATTCAGTGCACTTCGAATTGTGTCTTTCCTTCTATACATCTTTCTTGACAGGTAGCAGAAATATTTAGTCCAGCTTGTCCTGGCCAGAACATCTTACATTGCAGTGAGTGGGAATCTTCATGGTGTGACCCTCTGATTTGATTTGACATTTCAGATGGGAAGGTGCAAGAACTGGTAGATGACGTTTATTGAAAGACAAGAGGATGTTACAGGCAAGGGAACATCATGTCACGATACCCTCCCAAAGCAAATTCCAATCTGCCCTCCAATTCGCACTGAGCCAGCAGTAGATGGGATGAGAAATTCTCATCCCACACCTTAATACATTTAAATATACACCAGCTCTGGGCCTAAGCTGGGGTCACAGGATTTTATAACAATCTAACTTTATTTGGCATGGAAAAAAATTATAGGTGCTTTTAGATCTATAGGGGCTTTCCCTTCTCTATTCTGCTGTGCTATTACGTAAGTTGGGCTGGCTTCTGCTATATTTTATTTCCGCATTAAAGCACATCATATGTCTTAAGAGAAATGTAATGAATCTTAGCTAAAGTGCTTGGATACTAAATACCTTTGACATTTGTCTAGAACAACTTAATTCCTTGTTCAAGATCATGCTGGCAACAGGTCTTCTCACTGCTAACTTCCCCATAGCTGGCAGCTATTGGCATACCCTGATCCTTGCAGATTTGTACTGGGAGTAAACAAAGGGAAGGTTGGGGCTGGAGAGGAGCTGGTTCCTTCTCAGTTTCTGGTTCCCTCTACCCCCATGTAAGGGCATTTATCCTTCCAGTATTTTCATCTGCTGTGAAATGTGTTGTCGTTTGGTGCAGAGTGTCTGCAGCGATGTTGAGATTCTAGCCCAAAGTTGTTGACTGAAGTACATTTGAGCGCAGCGAGAACTCGATGCACCAGGAATGAATTACTGTAGCATTTGTGGAGAGGTGCTCAATGCCTAAGCCTTCTGTACACAAGGGCATATGATGGTATTGCAAAACTCATCACCGGATAAGTAAGGGCACAGTTCAGTCAATTGGAAAAATATTTCTTGATCACATCCACCAACTTTTCCTATTTCAAATACTTTTTCAAGAATCATTTCCTTCCGAAGGCAGAAACCACTTAGAATTTCAGACAGCTGCCGAGAGATGAACAATATCTGTGGTTCATAGGTTTTAGAATGACCAAATTGTGCGTTTGCTCGTCTTGGACTTCACGGTACACTTGTCTGATCTTCTTACCACCATCTTTATCTTCCTTTCTTTTTCCTTCTAGTTGTCTTTCAGTTTGTTTGACTCTTCAAGGATGCCTTTTTAGATATCTACATAACATTCAATTTCTCAAGGCCTTTATTTGATTCAAGCCCTCATGTACAATATTAAGTCCAGTTACAATAATGCAGCAAACAGCCTTGTAAGGGAAGGGGCAGTGAGCTGTGCAGTCTTTTGTCCTGAATGTGTACTCCTTTACAAAGGAAGATAGAGTATCCTTGTAATTTAGTGATGGTGGCTCACCAGTTAATAATTTGAACAAGGACAATCCAGGGAATGACTTTACAGGGAAAGAGCATGGCCAGACATGAAGCTGTTCCTCACTTTGGAGAGCCATTATACATACTACCTGTGCAATTTAATGGTCTCTACTCAGCAGGAAAATATCTCAATGTTTATTTCAAGGTAATTTTAGTAGCTTTTGTCCATCAGGCTATGTGATCTAAGTAGTTACTCAGTCGGTATAGTTGGAGGCAAGAGACATTATGGACTTGCAGGGAGAAACTCTACTAACTCAGGGATGATCTCATCTTTTAGCTTTACTCTGCACATACATTTAGTAACTGCAGGGGATCTTCGTCTGGGAAATTCTTTCTTGTGTATGAAGTGATGTCTTAAAAATGTCTTTATTCCAACCACAGTATCCTAATTTTTTTTTTAAGTAACTAGAATAGGGACAGCATAAAAAAAGACTAATGAATCTTAGAGTATCCGGAATATAAGGATGTACTTAAGAATGGAATCTTTCTACCAAAGACAGAGTATGTCCGAAGTCTTCTGTTTTAAAGTCTCAATAGAGTCCTCAATGGATGGAGATAGTCTGTCTTATCAGCATGGGATGTGAAGAGAACAGTTTATGGGAATGGCAGGGTGTCTTCTTTCTGGTCTAGCCTACATGAAAACGATACCATAAGGATGTTGCATAGCTCCCATAAGTCCTTTTGTTTAAGGGATGTTTTTAAGAGACTGCTGTAGTGCTGAATGCAAGTGTAAGATCCCCTGTAAGTGGGATCTTCTGGGAGATTTGTCTGGGTTAGGTCTCAGCCTTATTTCCTTAATGTTGCATGCAAGCATCTGAATGATTCTCTGTCATGTTGTGATTTCTGCTGTTTAAACACGAGGCTGAAGTGCTACAAGAAAGCTAAATGCTTTCTCCAGCTCAGCTATTTGTGTTGCTTGCTGTAAACTAACAGGGGATACAGAGAAGAGCTTATGTTCCTCTCACTTTAGGAAGAGGACTAAATGTGTCTAGAAAGCCACATTTACATTGCAAAGCAGCATGTAAAATAGCTTTCCAAGGTAGAGAGATAGGCACCCTTAGACTTCACTGCATGTGATCACAGATACTCAGCAGAATGAGTGATATCAGTGGATCCGCCCTTATTTTCTTCTTGGCATTTTGGGACCCTGCTTCTTAGACACCTCTTTGAAATAGGTTTTGAAGTTGGTTCATTAAACACCAAGCTTCATGGGAGCCTCTTACTATGAGAATCATAGGATGTACATTGATATAGAAGAAACGTGTCTGTGGAATAGCCTCTGCTGTGCTTTTTCTTTGGCTTGACAGCAGTGCTGAGATATTGCTTTGTTCCATGAGCTATTGGGTCATCAGTGAGTTTTTACTGGTAATTGCTGTCTCACTGACTTTTTATTGATCATTTAATTTCTGCCTCCAAACATGTAGGAGCAAATATTTTTCAGCCCTTTTAACCTCTTTAACTTTTCAATTGTGCTCTGCTTCCCTCTCCCCTGTGGCCAGCCCAAAGCAAATAGGTGGACAAAAAGATTAATAGAAGCAAGGAGATGCCTTCCTCCTCTCAAGTGCCCTGTGGCTTGGAGACTGTTATTAATAGCTGAAGTAAAAAAGTGTTTCATAACCATCTTCTTGCTCCTGCTTCCTTGCCAGCCCCCTTTCCTTGGTCCCCGGAGAGAAAGTGTGAGCTCATCACTTTCCAATGCAAATTCAGCTTTTGGTCTCATACTTGGATTCTTTTCTTATCATGGGTGGAATATTTATCTTCTGCCAGCTGGTGGCTTTAAGCAAGCTGCTATTTGTTGGGCTATCCAGAGAGCATGTGAGGAACAGGCCTGGCAAAAGCTGCTCAAGCACTTTATTTTTTCTGTACTCTGAAAATGTTGCTGTCCACTCAGTGCATGTGCACACGTCTTCTGCACCTCTGTCTTTGCTCACACAGTGGTTGAAAAGAAAATTTAGATATTTTGGTGTGGAAACAGAAATTGAAATGTAGGTGTAACAGTCTGAAATCTGTGGATGTTGCTTTGTGGAATCTGCTCACATAAAGCCCACACACAACAAAGCTGTTGTGCATCTGGAGATCCATTATCTCCAGGGGTGGCTTCCTTTTCATGTGTGCATTGTATCTGATTTTTTCTATATTGCAAGAGATCTAGTGGGTTAGTACTGAAAGGGAGCTGGCAGGTTTTCATCCCAGCTGACCTGGGAAGAGTGGCAATGTCACACTTGTCTATTACCCTATTTCTGTGTTGATAGCACAGTCCGGCGTGTTGGATCCTTTCAACCATCCCCCCTGCTAAGTTTTTACAAGACTGCTTTACCAGCTGAGCGTTGCCTAACAAGTTTCACTAAGCTAGAGGCTCTGAGAGAGTCTTTATTTGGAAGCGAAGTGAGATGAGCTGTAAAAGAAAAATGGAAGGAAAAAAGAGCATCAAGGTTCTGCTTCTCACTCTGCAAAAAATGTTTGCTCACTTTCCTGAAGAAAATCTTTAAGCTGTGCATTCTGTTAATGTATTTGCTGGGTATGTGCCATTATGTGGACAAAGAATATTTATTTTATGTCTCATCCTTTCAGTGGCTCTCAACTCAGTGGATACAGGCAAGCTTTTCCTTCAGGTTAAACAGAGGATGCTGCTATCTTCTGAGTATGTTTCCCTGAAGTCCTGCATTCATTGCATTTTTTTGGTGGTCAGTAAAGACATCTACATGTAAAATGCAAGTTTATTAACAGTGTATATTGAAATATCCATTTGCCACTGGCAGCCTAACAGGCTGTTTTGCAGACTTTGGACATTTTACCCCACAGGGAGTCTATAGATGCCTAATGTGCTTGTAAGTACATTTATAGTTACACTTAAGTACAGTTAGGAAATAGTTGTTTATTTTCATGTAGAAAATTGTTTCTGGAGCAAAAAAGCATGCAAGGGAACAGAACCACTTGTGAAACTTAATCTAATGTTGCTGGTGGTTTCAGCTGAAAAAAACCCATGAAATTTAGGAAAATGCTGTAGAAACTTCAAAGTATGTTTTTCAGACTTTCAACTGAAATACAGTTTTTAAATTATTCTTTAAAGGCATCAAAATAAGTTACAGATGAATACAGTTTTGTGGCTGTACAAAACTTTTCTGGTGACCTGAAATTTTGGTTGTTTTTTTTTTTCCTGGCATGGTATGGCAGGGTTGAATTTAAAAGAAACAATTTGTGCTTAGGACCTGATGTTCACTTTGTGTTTTCAAGGAGGGGATGTTACTTCAAACTGGTTCTGCTCTTGTACCATTAGTTGAATTTCTATTAGCACGTCTGATTTAGGTTTATTTGTGAAGAATCTAATGGGCATCATCTCACAGCACGTTGTGTTCTGAACCAAAGCACAGTAACTAGACACGATCAGGTGGTCATTCTCAAAAGTGCACTCCTGATCCGTGTGACGTGTTCCCATAGATAACTCCATTGTCTCTCCCAGTACGTGACCCTTGGCTCTGTCTGCGAATGGGGAGGGGCAGTGGATCAAATCCCTCTCTGATTTCACACAGGTATCCAGAAGGTGAGTAGAACCTGATGGTGCACTTTCACCTGCTTGTAGGGGAGGCAGCTAGGGGCTAGCAACCAAGCCTTAAACCCAACAGACAAACTCCAGCTCATCAACTGAAGGGAGGCACCAGCCCAATTTCCTGGCAGCTCCCAGCAAGCAACAGTGAGCACCTGGAGTTGTTTCGCTTTATCTAGGACAAGTAGCAACAAGTCCTACTGGCAGATCAAGCTGAGCCTCAGTGCAGGATGATGTCAGAGCCAGTCAGAAGAAACATCATCTCTTGTTCTAATAATTTGGCCCATGCTGCAACTGAAAAATCTATGTTGAGCTTCATTAGTTGGAACTGTGGCTTCTATTTATGCATCTAAGTTAATGAATATTCACCAGACATGTTGATTAAGGTGGTGCTTTTTGCATATTCTTCCTAGATTTTCAGCCCTTTACTCTTAGGTATTATATTATTCAAAATATTCATGTGGCACCAAGGGAATATCTGATTCGGTATTAGGGGTGGTCAGATGTTGGAAGAGGTGCTCAAAGATGTGCACCTCCATTCTTGGAGGTATTTAAAACTTGTTTGGAGAAGGCCCTGAACAACATGAACTATCTTTGGATCTGATTTTAACTTTGAAGTTGAGCCTCTTTTGAGCAGGGCATTGGGCTGGTTGACATCTAGAGAACCCTTTTTACATAAATAATTCTACAGTTAATGCAGAAGAATAGTGTTCCTACATGTTCAGTATTAATATATTTATAGATCTGGAAAAAATATGAAACCAGTACTTTCATGGTTAATATTAATCCAGAAGCAACAAAATAATCCTGTTAAAAGTGTTGCAATATTTTCTAGTAAGTATCTGATTCCATTAAAAAGTCATCCTGAGTTCATTAACTAGTCAGCATATCTGATTGCATGATTGCAGCCTGATTGCAGTCTCTGATTGCAGTTATGTCATAGCAGCTGGTCAAAGTAGAACTTAATTTCTCCTTCTATCCTTCTCCAGGGTTTAATTTGACCAGTTAATTCATGCTGAAACTGCAACAGTCTTGCCTATATTAAGGTACCTCCAGATGAGTTTTGATGATTCATAAGAAATGATTAAAGTAACTGAGGGCAGCACACACATCTGGGGGTGATGATTCTGAAACTGCACCAGCCTGAATGGCCAGGGCTAGTTTGAAGGATGCAAAACTGCTAACACAGTTAAACAACAACTTTTCCAGGTGGGAGAAGACTTCTAAGAGAATAAAAGATACATATGCCACATGGAATTGCTTTTTGTAACCTGATGCTGGTCCTAACTATGATTATAGCCTCTGGAAAGCTTACTGAAATGTTATGCTAAGAACAAAATAACCCACTATGAATTTCCTCTGCTCTACAGATTTTCTGAAGATAATGTGAAACAATTAGAGACTGAATGACCAGTCTACATCTCTGTTTGCTATGGAGATAGTCACTCGATGAGGAAACAGTAACCAAACCATGGAATTAAGGCAATCTCTCATACTGAAGGCAGTTTCTTATAATGAAGAGCAAATATATGTAGTGAGTGCAGTTTGCAAGCCAGAGGCTAAGATTCCTTTTACTAGGAAATGTTTGTGTAGCAATTCTCAAACAGATTTGTGAAAATTAGAACTAGCACAAAGGGTGAATTTTGTGGAATTGCTTGCTGCAAACTGTTCATCCAGAGGTATCGGCAACACAGAAGAAGGAAAAGCTGCCTGGAAGTAGCAAAGCCTCAGAATATCCACACCAGTCTTTTCAGGGAAGCTCATAATATCACAAGCTTTGACAGGAAATGTAGTAAAACTAGTTTTGTATCTGGATACTTCTTGGAAATCAATATGCATACTGTAAGAGAGGAATGGGTACCCCCTGGTTCAGACCTTTCCATGTGATAGAACGTAAGCTAGCCCTCAGTCCTAGCTTGTGGAGTCTGGAATGGCTGCACCGTAGTTCATCCAGAGTGGGTGAGCTGCTGGCTCCCTGCATCTGAGATTCCTGATTGCTCTAACCCAGGAACTGCGGCAAAGAATCTTAGTGTGGGAGAAAATTTTACCTCTACCTGCAAGTCCTCTAGCTACCAAAGGTAACTTATTCACAGGCATTGGGTTAATCTGTAGCTGAACCTTTAAGGATGGTTCCACAATCTGCAGCCCTGAAAGCTGAGGCAACGGGGAAATGCGAAATGTTCTAGTCCTCAAGACAGGAGGGGAGTATACTCAGATAACCCATGCAAGTAACTGTGCCATCTTGGGCTGGGTCTGAAGTGACAGTACTGTCACCTAACTGCTCTCACAGGTTACCAGTTTGATCAAAGACCATGTCAAGTACTACTTTCTGTTGCCAGCTCTCAGAAGAGTTGGTCTGTATTATGCAGAACACTAAACTATATGATGACACTGACACTGTCAATTCATGAAACTTGGCAACTACCTTTGCAAAAGTCAAACTGACCAGGGCAAATGCCTCTGGGTACTTCTGAGATGCAAAACTTAGGACAGAAGTAACCAATACCTTGGTGGCATTTTGAATTTCCATTCTATTGCTTTAATTAACCATGGTAAAGACTGTTACTTGGAGCAGTTTGAAAGAGTTGAAATATCACATTTAAGGGAGTGGTAGGGGCACAATGTTGATGAAGAAATACTGGTCCAAAAGTTCTGAAAAAGTTGTGTGTTTACCTACCAGACAAGTACAGTATAGACACCAGAAGTATGACCTTGCTTGTAATTGATCTCAACCTTCTTCTGTTTAGAGTGGGATAATGGTTCAGTCACCCCCTGCATTACCAAGCAGTTTGAGGCCTCTGCTGGGATGGTGTTTACAGTCCTAGTAATGCAGTGGTAGCTGAGTTTCTCCAGCAGCTGAGCTAACATCAAGATGTTGGTTGGTAAAGTTTTGAAAATTGAACATAAAAAACAAAGCAGTGTTTTCAGGTGATATTTCTGCCGTGGCCTAGGTTAAAAGTTTGTCGTGTAATGGGGAGAAGAGGAATTATTACAGAACAGTAGGGTGATAGTATGGAGCAATGATCAGCAGATACGGGGAGGAAACTGAGCTGGTGAGTCAGTTAAGAGGAGGTGCATGTTAGATGCTGTGAATACTTAGCTGCTCAGGATGAAGCCATCTCTAGTTTCCTTATCTCAAATTTGTTTGTCATCTGACCTTTGCAGGAACAGGGGGTTGCCAGCCACAGTTAACAGCTGCTGAATCCCCTGAGCATCTGTCCTTGTGATGACGGTATGGCAGAAGTTTGCTCTGCATGGTTCTAGTTGCATCCTTCTGCTGATCCTTTTCTTAGCACTCTGTAGGAAGATGTCAGCTACTCTTTAGGTTTTTCAGCCAGCATTTCCCTTTGGTCAGAGAAACATGGGACATACTGCATCTGTCCCTAGAGTAGCTTTAGTGGTGGGTTTTGTGTTTCTTGTGGCCAGCTATAACTCTTGCTATGACTGTTCACAGCTAAAAAAAACCCCACTCACTGCTTTACTCTATAAATACTGTTCCCAGTTATTGGAGCTAAGTGCAGAGCAAAGCTGCAGTTGCATTTGGTCCAAGTTAGTGCCTAAGGCTGGAGATGCTCCATAAATTGCAGTTTCCTTATTGAGAGTATGGAAGAGAAAGCTTGCTTTGCTTCCTACCCGAAAGACTGGAGTGAGCATAGCTATTAATTCTTCTGAAGGTAAGGATTTTGTAGCATTTTTCTGAGAAGGCTTTCCAGCAGAGCAGTAGTTCTGATCCTTGCTGCTCTTGCTTCTTCCGCTCTCACAGGGACCTCCAAGACTTGAGTCTTTGGGCATCTCGAACATTATTCTTGAACACTTGTGAGAGTGGGTTTAAATAAGTGCCATAAGTTTAAATGCCAAGCAATCGCAAGCGTTGTCATTTTGGACCATGAAAATTTTGAGTTTCTCAGTAAGATACTGCCCACTTCTGCTGAGTGGACACCATTGCTCCCTGGTGGAGCTGGCAGGGCTTCAGTGCCCTCTGTGAACTGCCATGCCAAGTGCTGCACCATGCCCTATTTGCCCACCCTCGTTGATAGTGGTCCCAAAGATACTTTTGTGTGCTTAAGTCTCATTAGAGCCATGGGGAAGTAAGCATAAGCCCAAAATTATGGATATGGTCAAGTGTTGACCTGAATTCAGCCCATAATCTCTTTCTGCTTTAGGCTTTGGTGATAAAAGTGATATCGAACAGCTTGCTGCATTACTACCAAAAGTTTTTGCAGATTTAGAAATCTGATGGACCTTACTAGAAATTAGCCTTTTTGGTTCCAGAAGAGCTGCAAATACAGCAGGATTTTTTCTCCTTTCCTTCTGTAAGCTTTTATTTTGTATCTTGGCTCTGTGTCCCTTTCTACTATTCCATATAAATCTCTTGTTTGGGCAGGTATCTGATAACTTAAAGATTAATTTCTGACAAATAAGCATTTGTCGTTTTCTTGCTGATGCTTCTAATCTATGAAAGCAACTGAGTAAAAGGGGAGAGGAAAACCTCTAAGAAGGCAAGGTTGGGATTTGGGGATTTTTTTAAAGCTCTTTGCACACTAGCTGTCTTTTTATTTAAATACTATTCTTAGTTTGAAACTTTAATTCTGGGCGTACATTTGGTGCCCAGATGGTGCAGACTCACACAGAAGCCCATCACGCTGTCAGGGCAGGCGGATACATATGTAAATATTTTGCCTTTTCCCCCTATAATATTTGGCTTTGTCTAATCTAATTGCTGTCAAAGGCAGAATGTGAAGAATACTTAAGAGAAGCAAACAATGAGGACCTCAGATGTTTATATTGCACTAACTCTGGAAGATGCTGGTAGGCTGTGATGTAATTAATAACTTGTTTTATGGGTTTACTTCTTCATGCTGTGAATTCATGGTCTATGATCTAAGTTCATGCCAAGTAGTATCTCACAACCGTTAGTAGAAACCTGTATTTGTGGTGGTTGAAAAGCATATTTTAGCCTGTGGAACTGTCGATAGAAGGCTAATGGGTCTGCCTTTTCAGGCTGGCAGTAAGTGTCCTCTACCTGCCTCCTTGTGTATAGCAGTCTTTATTATTTATATAATTCATTGCTTCATTTAATTTATTCTATTGAGTGCTTGTCTTAATGTATTTTTAATACATAAAAGCATTTCCAGCATAGCTGCTTCTCTGACTAGTGGTAGCTAGTAACAAACAGCATGGCCAACCACATTAAGGATACCTATTTAGGTATCAAAGGCCTGAGCCAAAATAACATAATATTAGTGGGAAAATGACTTCCATGAGCTTTGAATCTGAGAAGTGAGAGTTTAGTGAGAAGGTCTAATAAAGCCAGTGTTTGCTGAGAATACTGGCAAAAGCAATGTAGGAAACCTGACTGGCTTTCATCAATACCTGAACAGTTACACTGTTACAGGTGTCTGATCAGATGTGAAATTTGGCTAGGTGATAATACATGGAAAGCATCAGACTGCACCAGACCCATTCTTCTAAGGACACCAACTCTGCTGAGAGATGCCAGGAGATCAGATCCTGGAAGGGCAATTATTGTACAGGAAGGAAAGCGTTTGTAAAAGGAGATGTAATGATGTGACCAGAAGACATCTGAAGCAGCACGTGGTGCTTTTTTCTGTGGAACATAGGTGAAATCCTGTGGAAAATACAGAGGAGAAAATAGCCCATTTCAACCACTGATGTTGCCATCTGAGCCTCATTATTCAGGGATGCCAATGAATTCTGTCTCTGAACCTGCTGTTAAAGTGTCTGGGTGCCTTAAGAGACAGTGTAGCCTGCCATATATCCTTCTGCTGGGGGGTGGAAAGGGGTCAGGAAATTGTTTGCTATCTATATGTATAATTTTTTCTGTGTTGTTTTTTATTATTTAAGGAAAGATTAAAGGTGTCTGCCTTGTGTATCTCCTGAAGTATGGGCATTGAGTCATGACCATGACTGCACAAAAAGCTAGGACATGAATTTACAGTTTCTATATAGTAATTGCATGGCTGTTGCTCGCTCATAGTTCAGAGAAGACATGAAGGAAGGGGTAATTTGCCACACAGATATCTCATGGTGAATGCAGACACTGGCAGCTACTCCAGGGCCAGTCTGGAAGGTCCCTAGAATGTGTGAAATATAAGCTTCCGGTATCATAAGTTTGCATCTGAGCTTACTCGTCATGGGCCAGAGACAGTGCTGGTTGTCATAGTGGGCAGGGATGGTGGGGGTTGCTTTGCTCCTAGGCTTTGCTTTTGGTTGTCAAACCTGTCTGGCCTACAGCTGGCTGGACATGTTACATTCATTTAACCACACTTATCTGCATTTTGCCTTTCCCAGGAGCAATTGAGCGGTGCTCGTACATCAAGTACCACTACTCCTCAGCCACCATCCCCAAGAACCTTACCTACAACATCACCAAGACAATCCGCCAGGATGAGTGGCACGCCTTGCGTAAGTGTTGCTGCCTTTCTTCACCCTTCTCCTCGTGTGCAGCCAGGAGGTGCTCCCTGACAAATGAGAACAGAGGCTTTGAGTGACAGCCTGCTCAGAGCCCTCATCTCACATACAGTTTGTCTTGGTAGCAGACGGATCGATTTGTTCTTAGGACCTACATCTCTGTTTCTGCTGCTGACTGGAAATTCTGCTGAGGCATGAGAATGTGGCAGTGGGGAAAAGGCATTTGTATGCAGAGATTAATATTGAGTTAAATACAAAAATGAATAACAAAATCAATGCCCTATTTTTTAGTTCAGTGGAATGCTCTGTATGTGAGCACATTCTCATGCTGTTGCTGCTGCTGCTGAGTTTCCTGCTTCCAGGAGAATTCATTGCTGGCTTTTATTGTACAATACATCCCGCTGCCAGCAGCTCCTGTGTGAGTGTGGCATCACCCTCCTTTGAAGATCTAGAAAGAGAATTGCTGCACCCTTTAAGGCACAAGGAAGAAGCTTAGCCCTCAGTGTTAATTGTAGCTAGTGGTCACCAACTTGTAACGTTTGCTGAAGTGACAAGATCTGACAGAGATGGAATTGCCTTGGGATGTATTGGCTGACCTTAAATCTTGTCTCTTCCTCATCTTGGAGATGGAAAAGGGTTTTCACTGATAAAATGCAAGAGGTAGGATTTCACAAGGAAGGACGCCACTGTGATTGCTCTTGTTACTACATAGTCATGGGGACTGATGAATGTCCTGAGCAGCTCTGTTTTGGTGGAAGCAGTTAAATCTCCTTGAAGGTGGCAAGGGTTGAGGCAATACTGATTCTGATTGAGAACCTTGAAAGGTGATAGTGAGCTTCTACTCTGTCAGTTTGAGAACTGTGCTAGACCTCTGGTGTTCCCATGGCTTTCAGTACGTTTTACTCCTCACTTATGTGGCTCTCGCTTTGGGAGGGCTCTTTTAAGCTCTGAGGAGGAGAAGGTGCAATGTTGCAATTGATTTCCTGCATTGGTGAGGGTGAGGTCCAGCACGGTTTGAGATTCATTGGTGCTTGTAGGCCTTCCTGGTCCACTGCGGTAAAGAATTAAGAACATTCTAGAGGGTCTTGCTAAATGCCTGTTGATTTTTTTAATGTGTCTATGTGGATAAATACATATTTTTATTGTGACATGACAAAGAAAAGGAATAATTGAACCTACGCCTCTCAGCAGGTTGTAGGAGGCTGTTCTTGCAAAATACTGTGCTGTGCTAATTTGTCCCTAAAATCAGAAGATCAGACGGTTCAGTTCCCTTCAGGTTTTCTCCTACCACCTGTCTTCTCTGCTGGCGTTAGTTTTATGTTAACGTAAAACATAACAATGCTCATCTATGGGCAAAAAAAGAAGTGCACCTGCCACCCAAGACACCTCCTGTTAGGGCTCATAGGACAGTAGGAAGGGGCTTTGGTTTATGGGTTTTGTGTATGTGTGGTTTTGCCACTGTTGTGAGTAACAATGACTTTTCTGCAAGGGAATCTCACTGTTTAATGTAAGAATTATTTTCTAAAGTTAATCTTTTTTTCAGCCATGGCTCAAGTAAAGAGTTATATGATACCTGGTCAAGTAAGACACTAGGTGTGTGCATCCCTTTGTAGGATCAGCAAGTTCCCGTGCTTCGTGTGCTGGTAGGGCATTTGTTGCTTCCAAAGGTGCAGTCTAGACACTGCTCACACATTTACATATCTGGTGTGGTCTGAGGCACTCTCAGGGTGAGGCTGCTTGTCCCCTCCCTGCAGAGGGTACATTGAGTGTATAGGTGTGGGTGCATACTTCTGACCCAAATTTTCTTGCCAGTTTCAGGAGTCAGATAAGCACAGGGAGATGTAGATAGAAGTGCCATGTGTATCTACCTGTCTAAAGGCAGAGAAGGAGAGAAATACTTTGCTGAAGCTCTCTTCTCCTGAGCTGTTGGTGCAACAGAGTGCTTTGATATGCGGGGTTCATCTCACTGGTGGTTCTGGAGGTCACTGCATTTAAGAATGAACTGCATCTATATCACTATTTCCTGTGTAGGAACACTAACTTGTTTTAAAAGACAAGGCCAATACCAAACTTTGCAAACTGTGGTTTGGTTGAGGGGATTTTTCTCCCTTTGCACTTGTGGTAGACTAAGTAGGGTAAGTCTGTTCAGAAAGTCCCTGTGATTTTAGCCCCTGCCTTGGCAGCTGACCCTGCTCTGTGCCTCTGGACTAGTTTCATCCAGGGCACAGCTACTTCATCTCAACACTGGTCAATCTGATATCTCCAAGTTGTCCTGGCCATTATTTTCCTCTGAATATTTTCCCGTTCCTTTCAGTGAATGTTGTGACAAGCAGCAAAAGAAGGGCTCAGGCCTGGCTATCTTCTTTCTCTTGCCATTGATTATTTTCCAGATCTGTAGCATGAGATAGGGGAAAAGAGGTATTTCCTGAAGAAACACAGGGGCAAAATGGCGCCTTGGAAAACTTCAGAGGAACTGAAAAGGTGGAAGCAGAATATCTGGTCACTCTAGTAAAGAAAAATGTCTCTTCTAGGCTGAAGACACTGTTATAGTTTGCCATATTTGTATTTTGGCAGTGGTTATTTTCTTCTTTGAGTGTATGGACAGCCAACTGCGGTGCCTAGGAAGGAAGTCTTTTGTTTTGCATGTTCAGTGGGCTGGAGATCAGAGGAGAGAGGGCTCCCATCATGGACTGCAAACTTCTTTTTCCAGACTGGTGGGCAGGACTGATGCTCCAGCAGTTTCTCTTGACTTGCAGGAGTGGGTAAGGGGCAACTAATTTGAGGCTGAGGACCCCATGGCACCAGTCAGCACACAAAGCAGATACTCCTCTAGCTGTGCTGGTAGCTGTGCTGGTAGCTGTGCTGGTAGCTGTGCTGGTAGCTGTGCTGGTAGCTGTGCTGGTAGCTGTGCTGGTAGCTGTGCTGGAAGAACCCGAGGGAGCAGCTGGTCCTAGAGGAATGGTTGGAACTGACTTTACCATTTTTGATTTTCTTTTTTTCATTCTGTTTGACATTTTCTAGATGGAATCTTTGCTCCAAATTGATTGCCTATGGCAGTATGAGCTGGGGAAATAGGACTTGTCTTCTCTGCAATCACTTCCTCTCAACTATCTCTAGTTAAACAGGGATGGAGGGAAGGATGATTGTAGTATTGCCAACTCTTGCCTGTCAGGAGATAAATGTTCATCTAATTAGACAAAACAAGTCTCTATATAAGCTGGGAGAGGAGGGGAGAAGCAGAGGAAAGCTGTGTCCGACAACTTTGAGCATGAGTAACTGTCTGTATGGAAGATGCTGGCGCAATGACATGACTGAGCCACTATTAGGCATTTACCTTGTCACACTTTGGCCCTGGCCTTGACTACAAAACCTGATCCATAGTTCTGTTTTCTGAAAAACAAGACCAGCATCGTTGATGCTGTTAGAAATGGAGGTGTATTATTGCAGTAAAAAGCCAAGAAAATGTGAGCAGTTCTGTATTTATTCACTCATTGTTCCATGTATTTTATGCTGTTCCTGTAGGTTCACTTTCATTATGCTACAGATGTGTTCATTAAACAAGGGAACATGCTCATGGTAGGGGTTTGAGCTGTAGAATATAGTGCAGGCATTGGGGAGGGTGAGAAGTGTTTTCAGCTGATAAAATAACCATTTCAACTGGATGCTTGTGCTTTAAGGAAGCTGACAATAAAAGGGAGGCTATGTTGATGTTAGTTCTTTTTTTTTCTTGTCCCTAAATCTTCAGGAAACCATTATCTGGTATTTTATGGCAAAGCAGTTGAAAGGCTTTGTTCGTAATGAAAATGGTTGTACTTCAAGGCAGTGAGGGGATGTGCTATATTCAGTTTAGTATCCTCCAGAAGCCAACAGAGCTGTTCCTTAAAGCCACTGTGAGGGATAAGGCACTCAAAGCCCAGGGAGTGTTCAGTTGACTGTTTTACTCTTTGGAGAACAACAAGCACATGTTGGGTTGATGCTGGTTTTTTTTTTACCATCAGAGGGACTGTAGTAAGGTCATTTTGCTTTCATCCCTGTTTGGCTTTGTGTGGATGTGTTTGTTTTGTTCTGTTTTCTTTAATAGGCTATAGGCAACCCGGGCTCTAGATTCATCTTATGCTGCACTCTGAGAATTAACTGTTTCATATAAAAGAGCCATCTTCTCTCCAAGGCAGATGAAGAAACTACTGTGGCTTTAAAGTGCTGCAAACAAGCAAGTTGCTGATGTGTGTTCTTGAAGAGGGAGATTTGTTTTTCTCTCAGAACAAGTGCAATGACTCCCTCTTCCCTTTCTCCTGCCTTGGTAGCTGAAAATGGGACAATTGCTGCATGGCACTCAGAGCCTTTGGCAGAGCTCCCAGTGGCTTGTGTTATACTGCATGAAAGTCTCTACATCAGAAGAGAGAGGGAAAAAATCTTACTTGTCTCTAAAAGCTCTTGTTTTGCTGATTCACAGAGCCTGTTGTGTGAGGTAGATAGTTGGGTCTATAAGTCTTTTATTTTTCCTTCCTCCCTATATGTCACAAACCTGATTTTGTACTTTGGATTTAACACTGCCACAAAAGAGGGAATTTGTCTGTTCTTATCCAGCTTGCCATTGCCTCCTTAGCCTGTTTTCCACAGCAGCTGTGTTTTGTGTCCAGGAATGTGAAGAGTGCTGCATCTGGGCAGGAAGTGGCTGGAATTGCTATGGAAACTGATTTTTTCCTGCACAGCTTAGAAATTGTGTCACCAGACTGCTTTAGAGCAAACCAGTTCATAAACAGGTAGCTGATGCTTCCTAAGTGTTTAGAATTTCCTGGGCTTTTTGGAAATGCTCCTTGCCTGTCTTCTACCCCCACGTTTCTACTGCAGGACCACAGAACACGGGCTCTGAATTTAGAGTATCAGTACAGAGAGCTGCGTTCTCAGAAGAACAATCATAATGCTTTGTGTTGGAATGATAACATTCATCTGCACTGTGTAGCTGCAGCAGTCCTGTGTTTGTAGTGGTCTAAAAGCCATTTGCATAAAAAATGAATTCCAAAGTCAAAAGTAATAGCCTGGCACATTCTGAGAAGAGCAAGTATTGGAGGAAATGAATCATTTCTACAGGCCTTACAGAGCCTGTAATATTTTAATTCACACAGCACCTATGCTGAAAGCTGAGTGGATTTTATTTGCCTTAATGTTCTGAATTTTGTGGGAGCCTACAAAGCACTCAAATACTTCCTTATAACCAGTAAAACTACTGTAAAAATATCCAGCAACAATTAACACTCAGGAAAATGTCAAATTTCTGTAATGTCTAGACTTCTAATTTCTACAGACTTCCCAAGCCTTCTCATTCCATGGAACATGAAGTTGAAATTTGCACAGAAGCTCAGCTGATAGCTTGACAAAGCCTTGGTAACAGCAGCAGGCTTATGGACGTGTCCCTATCTGCTTTTATAAGCAACAATAAATATTTAATTGTTGCATCTTTAATAACGGCTGACCCCAGAAAATTTTTGCTTTTGTTTTTTTATGGATACTACTGAAAACAGTGTTTGAAGTAAATAGGCAGCATCCCACTTTTCTTGCTCCTTTCTTTCACTCTCTCCTGTATTTTCTTGCCTCCTTCCATTCCTTTCTGCCTCTACAAGGAAATCCTGTTTCATTTTTAATTAGCTACCTGGGCCCCCAGATGGAAGTACACCCTGAAGTATGGCCCCGTCCTGCTGGTCAGTGCCATTTGGCTGACAATATGATGTCATTCTTTAATGCATTGGTTATGACAACAGACAGGGCAGCCATCCCAGAGGTTAGTCAGGCAGCAGGTGCTCACATGCCTGGAGGTCTTGTGTTGTTGGATCTTCATTGCATTCGTTGTTCCCACAGCTAATGACCAGGTGGTAGTGACAGACCTTCTCATTTCCCTCTCTCTCTCTCTGCTGTAGGGTTTTCTTCATATCTTGTTATTTCAAGCTAAGATACAATTTTTTTTTTTGGCATCGAAGTCTAAGACCTATTTGGAGATCTGTAAGGGATGTTATTGCCTTCTGCTAGGCTTCATCTTAGGATCTGCTAATATGTCTATGACCTTAATACCTAAACTGATGAATAATGTTCCCAACTGCATGCTACTATTTATTTGCTTCTTAGAGGCAGAAGAGCAGGGCTGGAGTAAGGGAGGAGGTGAGTAGACCCTTCAGTCCTGAGCTGACAGGGGTGCCTGAATAGCAAATATGGCCAAGATTTGGGAAGGGAGAAAATGAAGACAACGGAAGTGGTAAAACTGTGCTGGAGAGCTGGGAGAGGTAAGATGAGGGTTTACTAAGCATTGCAATTGGGAAAAAGGTTGGAGTGGTGGGTGGGAACAGTTTTGGAGGGAAGGTGCAAAAATGGTCAAACTCTGTTATTTGTGTTGGAGTGAAGTGGGGAACCAACAGGGAAGGGTAGGATTTCCTCCAAAGCCCTGTTCAAAGTGCACAAGTCAGAGGTCTTACTGTACATCTATTGCTAATGCAGCTGTGAAACACTGGCAGAGGAGAGGTCTCATCCTGCTCCCTTGGCCGGCAGGCTCTTCCCCAGCTCACACAACAGGGCTCACAGGTGAATCAGGACAGTCTTATTCTGCTGATGGCCTTCTTGCCTCTCTTCTGAATCAGTAAGAAACCCCTCATTAGAATTGTTGTTTGCTTAAAGTTCACTTAAAATCAAATGAGCATTTTTAAGGTTGCAAATACAAGCATGTAAAGTTAGGAGATGACCCAGTTTGAGCTGCATAGTTGGCCTTAATTTATCTCCTCTAAGCACACTCATTGTGTCTTTAATAACTGTAATCACATACTCTTGCCTTGTTCCATAGATTTGGGATATTCTGTTTCCATTCAGTGATGCCTCTGTCTGTTTTTCTTTTTCATTGCTGAATGTTTGTTGGCCTTTTTAATTGCAGGTTACACAACTCCTGATCCTACAATGGAGTTAACCACTTTATGGATTTTTGTCACATTTCTAGCCATTGTAGTGGAGAAGGGCATGTAAAGATAAATATAATAATATCTAGTAACCTCTTGTGGTTGACTATAATTTTCATTTTAGGCCTGACAATCGAAGATAACGTGTTTGGGTTTTTTGGGTGTCCAGCTGGATATAAAGAAAGCTTGAGTTTTACATATTTCCAGAGCACAGCTCCTGTTGGCCTTCAGAGTAACTGTAAGAGCTCCACACTCTGTAATCAAATTTCAGATGGCCACCCAACTCACACTGGGTTGGAGTAAATGAGGAAAATACAGCTAGGCACCACCTCTAAAGAAATTTCTTGGTCTGCCTTATCACCAAGGGGTTTTAGGGTAAGTGAAGAGGAAAGTGCTTGGGTGAGAGGGAGGAGGAGGTGTGGCCATCTGACTGATCTCTGCCCTGATTGCTCTTGGCTGAGGGGTTGCTTGTGTTCTCACCTTTCACACTGACCCTTTCAAAGGGTCCCATTCTTGTATTTCCTAACTTTGGCATGCTTGGCTTGGTAACCTTCATGCTGATAGGTTTTGGGTTTTTTGGTTTTGCTTTTTTTGTTATATTTTTAAGTGCAGGCACCTAGATTCACTGTGGCTTAGGTGATGTTTTGCGTTGTCTTACACACTGTTATATAGGAAAAAAGAAGACATTTTTCTCTTCATTGTTGAAGAGAGTCTTAAGGTATTTACAGAGCTGTTCTGAGTGCAGGAAAATTGAGAGCAAACCCTCTCCAGTCTCACTAGTGATTTTTTGCAAAGAAGTATTAGAGACTTTTTGCCTGTTGCTGTGTGGAGATGTTGACAGGTAAAACATACCATTGCTAATAATTTCCAGTCATTCAGCCAGTCAAAATATAGCTTTATTAATATGCATACAGAGCTCTCTGTTTCCCTTCTCTCCCTCTTGAGAGACACAGAGGGGGAGAGATGGGCGTTCTTCTGTCTCTTGGCTAATCAAGAATGATGCCGTGTGCATTCTTAGGGTGAGAGAAGAGGAAAGAACAAACAGGAGGCTCTAATGGGTCTCATCCATCTGACTTCTATAATTTTTGATTTATATAACAATTTAATGCCTGGTTTATGATGATTTATGTCCCAGTTCGTTTATACCCTGGTCCGATGCCCCACCTCACAATGTTAGTGAGATGAAATCCCAGCAGTTAAATATTTCAAGGTGATTACATGCCACATACAGAGTTACTAATGAGGAGTTAAGTGCTTCCTTACTTAAGTGCAAGAAGATAGACCTAAGTGGAACATTTTGGAAATGAGCTTAGTGTGATTTGTTCACAAAGCCGTGCACCATCCATAAGGAAAAATCATAGCAGCCAGCATGAGAGAGAGGGCAAGAAACTTTGAATCAAGCAACCTGACCTGACAGAAGCTGCAGGGTGAAACATGAAGGTGGGTTTTATATGTCAATAGCTACTAGGCAGTGGTTGCCATTTTAATTACTGTTTTGCAGCGATGCTCTTTTTACATTGTATTGTAGAATAAACCTGATCCTCATGTAAAATCAGGACATCTTCATGCTTTGAAAAAACATAAAATGTGTCAATATTAATGTGCAGAAACCCTAATGCAGCTTTATAGCCTCAGATTCTTAGTGTTAACTGGGTCATTGTAATTTTGGCCAAGTTGTCAGAGCTGAATGTAGTTCTGGCCCATGAAGACCGGATGAAGCTGAAGGATTTGTCTGGGGGCCCATAAGACTCCTTAATTGGCTGGGTGAATCACAGTTTAGCTGTTCAATTATTCCCTACCCACCTCCAGGAACTGATTGCACAGTTGGTGGGGGAATAAGAAATCAGGAATATAAATCAACTGCAGGTATCTCCTGTGGGAATTCAGAGTTCAGTCTCGCAAATCTCATCTGGCTGCTCTGGATGTAGGTTATACTTAATGGAGCTTGAGCCTGCATGTCTCTCTGCATCACTGGAATTATGACAGCTAATTTGAGTCTGTCTGCCACTGATGTGTGCAATTGATCAATATCTCTTTCATAAATACAAACTCTCCCTCATCTCTGCCTTCATCAACTGTGTTTTTCTGGCTTGCCCTTTGCATCCTTGTGTATTTTGTGTTTTTCTCCCCCCCAAACTTGATTCTCACCTAGATATTCTCAGAGAAGAAAATCAATGGGATAATATCAGTTGCTCACCTAAGAGGGGCTGCTTTGCCGCACATAACTAAAGTTATAAATAATTCAGTAGGGTCCCTGTCTTTTCTTTCCTCCCATAAGATTGGGTTTATTAAAATTTTATGGGAGAGGATGTGGAGGTAGCTGAATTACTGGCTTAATCTGACACAATCTTCAGCAATGCATTAGTTCAGTACCAGCTGCCCTTTACTCATCATCACAGGCACACACTAAACCAGTCTTCCTTGTAGAATCCATTTTGCAATATGTTATAATCATGTATTTGAGCATGATGCAATGCCATTCCTTATAACTTGTTCTCATGCCTGATGGTGTTGCCAAGGGAAGAAAAGTGTTAAACTGGCAAGGCTTAATCTTTTTGCTTCCACTGAGCAAGTCAGTAGAGGCATGAATCCATATAGAGAAAGATCCTAATCAGAAGGAAGCTATAGGCTGGGGACTAAGAGTTTGGCTTGGCTTATATTCATATTGAAATAATAATTCTACTGAAACAAGAACGGATATTCTAAGATGATAATGGTGTGAAATTGGCATCTGGGTGCTAAATACTCAAGAGGTATCAGGAAAAGGAAAGGGCTCCTTGAGGTCTGGGACTTTTCGGCATTTCAATGAAAATGCACAGATCCCACAGATAAACTTTTCTGTTAATGCTGCTGTTGCTGTGTAGTGCACCTTCCATTTTAGTGTCTTGAAACACTTGGGAAATGGTTTTCACTCAGTATCCTTTGGACTTAAGCAGGGTGCCGGAGGAGGGAATACAACCCAAGTACACCCATTTCACAGAAAGAGTTGCAGAGAAGTGAATTGATGTGCTAAATGTCATGTGGAGAGTGAGTGGGAGAGCCAGCAACAGAACTCAGGTCTTTGGACTCCCACTGTTGTAAGTGCTAGACAATGCTGTGTCCTGTAGTGCCAGGGATTATGCAGCCTATATCCCAGAAAAGCCTTGCAAAACCAAATATCAAGAATGTTTTTTTCTAAAGATATTAAAAACAAAATAATTAACATTTTCAAATGAAAGTTCACTGGCCAAAACCAGAATCCAAATGGACGTATACATTTTTGCCTAGAAAAACAGCAAAGCCACCTTCAAAGGTTGCTAGTGGATTAGATATAACAAAGTGGGGGTTCCTCAGAACCTGCTAAAACCCAGGTCTTTGGAGATAGGAGGGTGAGGAACGAGGATCAAAGGTTGTCCATTACAGTATGTGAAGGTACTGTGGATTTTCTGCCATGTAGAAGTTGCACTCTACACTGGTGTCCTTGCTGATTTTATGGCAACTGATACAGCACAAATAACATACTGGTTCTCGGTTTTACCTGCAAGTAATCTTAACCATAATTTCATTTGCAAAATAATCACATTAGTACATTTTGAGAAATAATAACTGTCAGTCCTATTATAGAGACATAAATTTTGAAAGAAATGCACACTGAATGGATAACTGCAGGCGTATGATATAGAAATGGCCTTCCTGATATGGCCTGGGCAGAACCTGTTATGGGTGACAAATCCTGACTGGCCACAGCCAGCTCTGCTCCTCGTCCCAAAATGGCATGGGTCAGGAAATGATTAATCGACAAGGATAGTCCTGACCATGATTACTGGCTGTGAACCATCTGCTGCTGGAGGGTGCACTAGAGCTACCTGTGATTTATTCCACATAACCCTAGGCTGAACTGATCTTCAGCTATTTTCAGGAATATCTTCATCCCTCATGGAACCCAGTGTACCAGGACCTATGCGTCGATTATTTCTGCTGTTTTTCAATTGATGTTTAAGTCTTTACATTAAAGCAAGATTTTTATTTTGTAAATAAGCCTTGGCTCTGACACTTAACCCTTTACTGGGGCACCACTCCTCTGTACTGACTTTAGCTGATGAAGTAGAAAAGTCCATGGTGTCATCACTTCCACAGAAGACCGGGAAGTGATGTGGATTCCTTCTCGTGTGGAAGGAATTGAGAATGAAGGGCTTTTGTAACAAGGAACCAGGCATAGAAATGCAAGAAAAACCCCCTTGATATAGCAATAGGATTACTATTTCAGAGTGGTCTGCCCAGTTTTCCAGAAGGAAGCAGTGCTTCTCTGAAAAGCTGAATTGACAGCTCTGCTAGGTGAAGCTTTTTGACAAGACAAAGGGTTGCACAGGCAGGAGTACTTTGAAAATCTGTGTGATGCATGGTTGGATTAGATCATTTGATGTATCTCTTTGGCTGCTAGTTCATAGGATTCTCTGATTAACGGTTCTGGCAGGGGCTTTCAATGGGAACCAATCCTCTATGCAAGTAAGAGCAGAGTTCCAGAGGTAAATGAATCCCCACTTTTTGGCAGTCAGATGACAAGTGCAAGGTAAGGATATTCGTGATTTTTTTATCGCAACTGGGGGAGCCTCAGTATTTTACTAGCCAGGGAAGAAAGGCCATTTGTCACTGGCTTGTTGGATTCACGATGAGTGTTTTGCTGCCCTTTCCTCATAGAGCAGATGAGTTGATCTGTTATTGTACCAAAGCAATGCTTAGAGAAGACATAGTAAATGTTGTTGTAGGGCTAAGACCTGGTAGTAAGGTCTAGTAGGCTGCTAAACCTGATGGTGCAGTCCACAGAAGACGCATTAGCTGAGAGGGGGACCATGGAGAGCCAATCCCCAGGCCTATAGGAATTGCAAACTTGTCTATAAAGTTGGCAGAAGGAACATCAATCAAGGAGGATATGGATAAGATGCTCATGTGGCCCCAACATATCTGTAGAGGGCTCCAGTCCATACAGCAATCTCATTTTGGTGGGATTGAGGGGAGCTGATTTGGGACAGAAAGCCATCTGCTTCGACAGCTGCCTTCATTTTGATGTTGATAGAAAGGGAGAAACATCTGGTGGCGGCTGTTTAGTGGTATGGTTGGCAGTTGGAGGGATACTACTTCTTTCCAAGTCTTTTATTTCTGTGCTGTAGGCGTGAGTAGAGGAAACATTCCCTGGTGTAAGAGCAGGAATCTTACAGCCTTGGGGAGTGGTGAGTGCAGAGAGGAACTCTTTGTATGCCTGGGAGGCTCCGTGTGTTTTTCGTCATGTTTTTCTGAGAGCTGAGAATGCAATTGGATGAGCTTTTAGTGGTGCCTTTAAGAATATGAATAAGGGAGCTAAGGTGATGTGTGTAAACACCTGGGGAGAAGCTAAAAGAGAAAACAGAGCATAATGGAAAAGCTGCTGGGGGAAATAAAAATGTGATGCCTAGATGCTCTTCTGTATATAGAGAGAACTTCTCTCCTCTGTTTATTATTCATCAATGTGGATGCATTAGGTTTATGTGAAAATCAAACAAATTCCTGACATTGCTGGCAGTGCTGAGACAATAACCAGAAGCTGTTGCCTCTGTCACTTTCCTTTTGCAGCAAAGTCTGATGGTGAATGAGACTGGCATGAGTTTGCCATTGCTCACTCATTACTTTTTGAAATTTACTTCTGTTTGTGTTTGTGTGTGTCAAGCTCTTGGCACAACTCTGATAAGCAACAGAAAGATGGAGCCTTTCCACAGATCAATAGAGATCAATCTCTTAATTTTGACTGCATGACAAAACAAAACCAGCTATTAAAAGGGTTTTTACCTTTCCTTAACACCTGCCAGCCGATAGCTAGCAGGCAGCTCCCAAAACCTAAGTACCAAGGGACATAGAAGAGAGCTCTTTCCTGCCCATTATTTATACTGTCCCCATCAGAAGGATGGGGTCTGTTTGCAGACACCTGAGCATTACACCACAGGTAAATGTGCCTTGAGGCACAAGTGTGGAAAATTTGAACTATTTGGCTCGGGCTAGGTTTGTTATTTTGTTATTGGCCTGTTCATGACACTGGCTGCAGTGCCACGCAGCTTCGGGCATATCTGTGTCCGAGGCCACAGCATCCAGGGCAGAGCTGCAGGTGATGTGAAGGTGAGGCCATGCTTGGTGTTAGTCAGCATCTATGGGGTTCATTGGTACCAGATCACATGTAGCCATCCAGTAACACAGCACATCCGACTTACAGACAAAGCTGGGAAGTGGGATGATGAGTTCATTTGGGTGTCATTAGAGCATTCAATCAACCATGTGGGGTGTTGTCACACCAGTGCATTTACCCCAACAACCCTTACAGGTATGGTTTGAGGGCAGTGTGAGTGGGCACTGTGTGAGATTCACTGCGCTTTTTTCCTGGCTGAGTGCTGTGTAATGAAAATCTTGCCCACTGCTGCATTCAAGTACGAAAATAGAGGTCTTGGTAAAGTATTTTTAAAATGTCTGTTAGTACATAGAATGGTCAAGAAAAGAATTGTTTTGGTAGTTGTTCTGGCTACTTAGAGCACCATGTTACAGAAACTTTATTGTAGGCCCTGCTGTATATACCTATCTTATACCCACCTGAATGTGAATTTCAGGGGTGGATATGCAACAAATGGCACAGGATAGTAAGTAGTGTCAGTGAAATACTGCTGCCAGTAAACATCAATAGCAGATATTGAATCCTTTTTATGCTTTTTTTTTAATGAATGAGTGGAAAACAGATATTTCAGTTGTCCTGAATTCACTGTGTTTTATTTCTCTTCCTACAACGCTGACCTCATCACTGAAAGTAAGAGAGATGCCTTTGGACATGGCTGCCCTGGTGGGCCTCTGGTGTCAATGAACAGGCAGAAGGAACAGAACATTGGCTCCTGCAATGAGTTGAGTTTTCTCTTTATTTGGGGGTGTGTGTGGAGGAAGGCTGAAATGGTGTATTGTTCATGAAAAGAAGAGACCTGGGAGCACCAGCTAAGCCCAGGCGTACTGCAGGCAATTACTGGGCATGTTTCCCAGTTACAGCCACGCCACTGTGCTTAATCACCGTGTACAAACTGTTGCTCTAGCAAGAGCTGATCCCTTGTTGGTGCAGAGCTCTCTCTTGACTTTAGACAGCTTTGCTGCTGTGTCTCGAGCCTTCTCCTGCAGTATTGCCCTGCCATTCCCAAAATGCAGCACTGCGGCAGCTGCAGCCATGTGGTTTGTCTGCCAGGGCTGTGCTCAGGTCAGAATGTGTCTTGCTTCAGTGCCATGCTTTGCTGGAGGAGTTCAGCATCTGTCAGTAAGGTATGAGTTCTACTCGTGGTCCTGTTCTTCAGGTTCTCAGCTTAGTCCAGCTACTGGTTTGGTGGCAGAGAGTCTGCGTGATGCATTTATATGCTTCCCATCTTAGAGCTGTCTAAAAGCACTTCGGCCCCTAATACAGATGTGTTGTAATTGGGCCTGGCAGAGAGTCCCAAGAACTTGTTGCACAAGTAGATTTTACTGGAGAGCAAGAGCTTTCTGGAGGAGGTCATCTTGAGTTTTGAAGAGGGAGAAATGGAGATAGCATAGAGTCAATGATTTTGGCTTTCTGTGAGCTGAGGCCCAAGCAGTGGGCTGAAGGTGCAGCTGCAGTGGTGCAGTGGGGCTTTGGGCCTTTCTCCAGCCCTTGGGATGGGAAGACTGAGGTTTGAGGGCTGGCTACATCCCTGTACTCCCCTTTTCCCTGATGGTCCCTCTGTGTGGGTCAATTTGGGGGTTTTACCAAACCAAAAGCCTGTGCCAGGGAGATGTACTGCTGAGAGGAGAACAGAACAGCTGCAGAAAGGGGAGGTCTGAAAGCTTCTGGAGCAATATCGTGTGGAAACCAGAGGTGGATATTTGTCACTGTAGCATGAAGTGAGGCAAAATCCCAGCACCTCAGGCAAACAATAACAAGACCGGAGTTGACAGAGCTGCTCTCCTGTGAAGCCTTATCCGTTGTGGCTGCTCTGAAGCTGCTCAGAAACGATTACCTCTCCTCCCTCTTTAGGGAAATAACAAGGGGTGGGCTGCGGAAAAGGTGCCAGCAAGCACAGAAGGGAAGAGAAAATAGAGAAAATTTGATGTTGAATGTATTCATCACCATCTATTTTAGGGTCAGTTACTGTTTTTTTTTCTTGTGTTAAATGAGGTGCTATTTTTAGATTTCCAAATCCATACATGGAAATTATTCTCAAGTGTTCCAGCTTTCATCCTGTATAAAAAACCCAGTCTCATCTTGATGGTGCATTTACTGCATTAATTATATGTGATTTCTTTATCCTTTTTTCTTCCTGCTCAGAAAGAAATTACTCCTTCTTGCTCCCCTACCTTGCCCAACATTACAGGAAATGCAGCAAGAGAGAGCTATTTAATGCTTTCACTTGTTGCTTTAGTGTTTTGTTGGAGTTATGGGGGAAGCACTGGTGGGTTAAGAAGTGGCTTAGCCAGCAGCCCACCCATTTCCTTGTGATTTTTCTTCAAAGGAGAGTGTGACAGAGGAAAGTTGTTCTGTTGCAGATTTGCTGAGTTCAAAGCGAGTGCCCTACAGATACAACTTTGTGATTAATCCTTAGAACCGGCACATAAAGCTTATGCTATGCCACTGCTACTAATGTTAATGGGAGTCAGGCAGCTTACTCACAGTGCACTGCTTTAAAGAGTAATAATTTACCCAGAAAAGTCCTGAGGCAAGAGAAGTGATAGTCATTTATTAATTCTTTTGGAAATCCTTTTGTCTATGGCACTCGCATTGCTTTCCATCCATTCCTAAGTCATTACATTTTGGTGAGCTGTGGGCCTTGAAGTGGGAAGAGAGCAGGATGTTATTTTTCCCATGTCCTTGAGCTCTTCAGCGCCAAGAGCTGGTGCATGTACTAGAGTTCCAGGCTATATTTACAAAGAAGAGGCCAAAACCTCATAAGCATATTTTATACCCTCTGTTGCACATGAAGACTTAGTGGCTGTAGAGATGAATGTGACCTTTAGGCAGCCTTTGAAAAGCAAGCAGAGAAAGCTGTGCCTCTCAGCTTTGATGGAAAGCAGTTCTGTCTGAGCATAGCTGTGACATCAGTGAGACAGTTACTTATAAAAGCAGGGGCTTTTTCAGAGGGAAATGAATCGGGGTACCTAATTTTGAGGTGTCTGACATTAAGTATGCTGGAAAGGGCCTGATGGCCAGTGAGAAGTGCTCAGCATTCCTCAGGGGACTGAGTAAGATTGTCAGCATCTGGCTGTGGTTATGTGCAGCATTACCTCCTAGTATAGGCAGTTATCCAGCAAAGGTGTCTCTATGGCAGATTTGGCTGTATTTGTTATTTCTGTGTTAGTTAGATCTGGGATTTCTAGTGAAGATGCTGCTTTCTCAGTGGAGGAAAGAATTTTGGCTGGGAACTCATGGAGAAAAGGCTGTATGCAAAATTGCGCTATAGTACTGCATATACACCGGATATTTTTTGCTGTGTGTGGAAAGCTTCCTTCACCCTTACAGTGAATACTGGTGTTACAAAAGCAAGAAAACTATAATTCTGAAATAAATTACCATACTGTGTTGATTTCTAAAAGAAATTGAGCTACTTGGGATCCCAAATGACCCTGAAAGCTACAAGTGAATACTGAAAATTCCATGTTTTGTTCCCAGAGCAGATGATCCAGCACAAAACATAATGGATACAAACTTCCTGGGCAATTCCAGTGGTGGAACTGGCTTTGGGAGGCTTGTGGCAAATGGCAGCATAAGTCAAAGGACCTCCTGAATGCTAAGTTTGCCTTGAGCTGAGTAGTCATAATTACAGCTATATCTGTATATTGCATTGCAAACCTTGAGTCCTCCAGGAATGCTATCTGAAATAGTGATCTTGCAGCATGAGCCTGAGTGTCAGTCTGGGGGAGTGGGTCGTTCATTAGTTAGAATTCCCTCCCCTCTCACCTTTCAATAAATATTTTGAATTGTTTCTTCACCTCTCCTGCTTCCCCCCCCCCATCCTTCCCAAATGCATAAATACTTTATTCTTTCTAACTTTAAATTATTGAGATATGCATATTCCTGTTCTTTCTCTCTGTACCTGTGGGATGATTTCCCAGCTGATTTTTTTGCTGGGTTTTGTTTTTTTCTGTAGCAATGAGGCTGGTGCCAGGTACCTCTACATGAGAGAATTTTTAGTTATTTGCACAATGGTATGTCAGATTGAGGGTTCATTTCCTTGCCTTTGCCTGTGGTGACTGTAAATGGATAGAGAAGAGATGGAAATTCCTTTGATCCTGAGGTAGGTAAGAGGTGGCAAAGAGGACTTCTCAGTGAGATGAAAAGACCTCAACATAATTCTCAGTACAAACCATTTAAACTACCAGCTGGAGCTGGGCAGACAATTTTCAACTAGAAGCGCCAAGACCCTTCTGTATTTGCTTGCTAGCATGTCTCACAGAGGGCTACGGGGGACAGCCTGAAATAATGCATCCAGCTCCAGGTTCCTCAGCACAGGAAGGACCCGTTGGAGTGAGTCCAGAGTGCCACAAAGATAATTAAGAAGATGGGACACCTTAATTGTGAAGATAGGCTGAGAATAGCTAGGGTTGTTCAGTCCAGAGAGGAGAAGGCTTTGGAGAGACCTTATTGCAGTCGTTCAGTAGTTAAAAGGGGCTTATAAGTGAGGTGACAACCTTTTTAGCTGGTCCTGTTGTGATAGCACAAGGGATAATGGTTTTAAACTACAAGAGTATCATTTTAGACTTGATATAGATGTAAGGAAGATTGTTACAGTGAGCGTGGTAAAATGCTGGCACTGATTTGCCCAGAGAGGGGGTGATGCCTCATCCCTGGGAACTTTCAAGGCTGGGTTGGACAGGGCTCTGAGCAACCTGATATAGTGGAAGGGGGATTGGATTAGATGGCCTTCAAAGATAGTTTCAGCCTTCCAGCCCAAACTGTTCTATGATTCTAAGAATCTGCAGTATTGCGGTGGCCTGTGGCGGGGCTTATGGGGAGACTGGGAGTAAGATTTGGTGACAGCGGTTGCTGCTGGAGTGCGTGACTGCTACTCCAGGTATCAGCCTGCCTGGTACCAACTCTTAGCCAGTGTGGGAGGACTCAGTACTTCCTATTGGGCCATGCAATATGCTTTTGTCCCCTTTCTCCATTTTCAGTCCTGAAGCAGCCTCTTTCAGATCACCAGGATCTAGCAGAGACCTGTTTCAAACTGAGTAATACGAAACTCCAGGTTAGCTACAAATGGAACATGATCATACTGCAGGCGAGGTCTTGTTTATTCAGGCAACATAGACTTTACTGGCTTGAGTTTGCACAGATGTTTTATGTGCCCAGCAAAATGTTTGACAGTGTCATCATCGAGTCACACCATTGTACAAAAATGTTATTCTTGAGTTTCATGTTTTTGAGAGTATGTTAGAGAAATCTGGGATAATCCAGAATTTTTAGAAAAAGATGACTGCTTATTTTCAGAACTCCCTGTAGACCAAACATAGGAAAAACAGCTTGTCTTTCACAAGAAGATTGAGGACTGTAATTACACAAAGTAGCATATACTTGCAATGAGTTGAATTCTCAAATTTATACATTTACAAAGAAATCATACTCATCTGTTGTCTTTTCTCCTAGCTCTAGCATGAAGTAGTCCTCAGTTTGTTTTTTCTATTATTGACTTCTAATCCATAGCAATTAAAGAAACAAACAAATTCCTCTATTACTCCTTAATAGGATTTAGAAGTTACCATGCAAAAGTCACAGCAGCCAGACTCTAAAATCCTTCCCTTAAAAAGTCATTGTGGATGCTTCCTGTAAGAGACAATATGGTTATTAAATTCTCATACTGCTTCCTGACAGCCCTGTTCCTGTGCTTTCATTGGCTTTATCATTCTGCTGTCATTTGGGTATTGGATATTTATCCATCAGATAAGTGTGTTTTTTGACCGAAGGAAGTCTCTCCTAAGAGCGACAGGGTCAGCAATTGGCAACTAGAAATAGTAATAGGGCAGTGCTTGTGAACTAACTTTATGTGGATGAAACATGTCTGTATACCTTGTCTTTGCTTTGTTTCCCTCCTATCCTCTCTCCATGTCCATTTCTGCTGTAGAAGGGCAGACTACACCTTGCTAATGACATCTGCAGCACGTGGGCTGGGGTGTTTTTCAGGAGGTGCTGTCAATGCATTTGCCCAACACGAGGCCCTGATGTCTCTGGGAGGGAACAGGGCCCATTTGGTCACTTGGGGTCAGCTGTCCTGGCTGTGTGCCCTCCCAGCTTCTTGTGCACCCCCAGCCCACTCACTGGTGGGGCGTAGTGAGGAATAAAAAAGAGCTGTTTAAGCACGGCAGTAACTAAAACATCCTTGTGTTATCAATGCTGTTTCCAGCACAAATCCAGAACAAAGCACCATTACAGCTACTATGGAGAAAATTAACTCAATCCCAGCCAAAATCAGCAGAATTTGACTTGTGGTTTTTTTTTCCAACAGCCAAGCTCCTGTGGCAGGTTTGTTCTTCAACAATTTGATTAGATCCTGTTCAAAAATGTCTCTTGTCATGTTGCACACAATATAATGCCAGGCCCATCCCCTTGCTGTCAGCCCCAGGATCCTGTGGGCAGCACTTCCTCTGTCCGCACTCCTGCCTGGGGCTGCTCAGGTGCTTCCTGTGCTGCTTTGGCAGCTCTCGGGCTCTGACTGCACAACTCTATCTTTAGAGCTGCAGAAACTCCACTACCGCAGTGTCACAACAGAGCAGGTGGTACAGCAAGCCACGGTTTGAATTTTAATTTTGTTCAAGTTCTTTCTTGGTTAGGAAAATTTGTCTGAGTTCATGAACCTCGGTTTTAGAGGTGTGTTAACTGTAGGGAGCTTTTGAAATGTACTTGCTGCAAAACCTAGCAATGAGGGGGCTATCTGCATTATGGAATTACTTCTGTAATCTTTTGATGTTATTTCCTTAACCTTGAACTAGTTTTATCACAGGGATATCTTTTGTTACATTCTTCCTACAAAAGAGAAGAAAATAACTAGTTAGTTATTATTCTAGCTGAATCACAGAATAAAATTCAGACACAGCTGTTACACTGTTCTAGTATCTAAGGAATATCAGCATTATGAGTTGAATGCTATTAGCATATTTATTAACAGTGCATAGAATTTATTTATTAATAGTAATGCACAGATAATTCACTCTTTATGTGCTTGCACTACTGTTTTGATGCAGTTAATATTGAGAAAAGCTTGTATTTTTCAGTTTACATTAAAAATATTGATGACAAAGATTCAGTTAGTTTGCTGTTACCATGTCGTGTGTCACCTCACACTCCCTCAGGGACAAATTTAAAGCTTCCCTTTCTCGACATGCTTTAAGTATGTGGCAAGGTGGATGATGTCAGCTAGTATTGATTATTGCTGTTGATTCTTGCAAATTTCAAAATCCCTGTAGCATAAACATTTGACGTAAAATTTAAATCAACTTGTTAATGCTGAATTCAACAAAGAATTTTTCACCTTCATGTTTTCAGTAACAAACGTACACTCCCTAGTGCAAAACAAATAGCATGTACTGTGCTTTATAAATGTACATCACAAAACCAAATTATTTTCATAATCACTGTGGATCTGTTTCACTGCCAGGATTATGACATAGTGGCACAAGCTTTGCAAATACCCCTGGTTCCAGCTGTGGCTGCTCACAAATAAACAAGACTATTTTGGGGCAGCAGCAGAACCAAACTGATGGGTGAATGTGCTGATGCAGTATGTCTTTGGGAAGCCCTCAGCAGCAGTGAGCCTTGGATCTCTGGCTGGAAAAAAACCCACGTGTTTCCTTCTCTGGGGACAGAAGCAGCTGCCCTCCTCCTATGGGGCTGCATCCTGCTCTGTCCTAAATAGGCTGATATATTTGACTGGCAGTGTGATTGCTCAGGATGCTGCATGATTCCCTTAATTGTTGACCAAGAACATCTTGGTGAGGTTATTCACTAAGTGCTTGTCGGGATGTCTCTCCAGCATGGATGTGACTCTCTTGGAAGCTCTGTTTCCCAATTTATGACATGCTTTTAACAAGAATCAGAACAAGACAGATTATCCATCATCCCAAGAGCGTAGGAGAAGTTTCTGTGGCTGATCTAACCTTGTGGTTATTGCCACCTCAAGGGTCTCAACCGGCATTTTAACATATGGAGAGGGGAGGGATGTTCTTGGTTAGAAAGAATAGTGACCATTGGAGAGAGGCTGTCCCAGCAATTTCACCTGTTGGGCATGCTGGAAAGAAAGAATTTGTCAGAGAGGTTTGGAGGATTTTGAAAGCTGTTCTAGGTGCTCTCCTGACCTCACATGTAACTTCTAATTTTTTGGGACAAGCATGTATTTGGATTTAAGTCTCACTTTCTAACCACTTGTTGCTGTTGTCCTATTAGGCCAGATTCAGCCCTGGAGAAAGCAGGAAAACCAGAAGGGAGCTGGCCCATTTTATGTAATGTCATATCTTCCACAGGGGGCTGGAGTCAAGCTGTGGATGAAAGGAGAAAGATGGGGCAGTGCACATACACATTTGTGCCTGCCACAGCCCTGCAGGGAGCAGTTGGAAGTTTTCTTGCCTGATCTATTATCCTAGAGGAGAAAAGGGATTGATGTGTACTAGACTTGGCATTGGGGAGCTCCTTAGCTGATTGTTGCTAATTTAATTATTGGAATTTTCGTTAACCCTTTGGTAAATGAAGACAGGCCTTGTTTTACATTAACATTCCACGAAGAATGCATAAGCATAAAAACCAACAACTCGTAGCCAGGGAGTGCCCAAGGGATTAATTTGTAGTCAGGGGTTTCTTCAGGACACTTGATTTAAATAGACTGCTTGCACAAAATATCAAAGGTGTTTTATTTGGAATTAGTTAAGTGGCTAGAGATAAATTTAGAAGTACAGCTCCTTATCCACACATATCAGTTCAAGTTTGGAAGTGTGTGTGGGGGTTGAGTGTTTTTAAAAAACAGTCTGGCTGAGGCATTTCTGGTCTATTCAGGCAGAAATTTTTAGCTGCAATCTCAGGGGTTCTGGGTACAGACTGATGTTGCCTCTCTCACAGTGACAAGAGCCTTAAAATGTCTGGATAAACCCTTCTCTGGTTCCCAGGGATCTCCTTATGTTGCAGTTGTCTACCTTTCCCTATGCCATAAATATTCTACAGGAGAACGTCTCTTTTTTTTATTTTTCAGTACTCCCTTTTCATCCTACCAGTGTTTTCATATGGTTTCTCACAGAGCAGTGAGAGCAGGACTGTACTGATATCTAAGAATATTAACTTGGGTTTTTCTCCTCATGGTTCACGTCCCATCTTCCAGATGAGGGGTTTTTTTCTCACTGAGCTTACCTAAACTATTCCGTACAGAATGAGGCTGCCTCTCTTCTTGCACTTCTGCTGTAGCAGATCCTCTCGAGTCCTAAATCCCCTCTAGCTTGAGGGATGACTGTCATACCAAGAGCATTCTTGATGTTTGGTCCTCAGTGCTCTGCTCATCGCAGGACTGTGTTGCTGTTACTCTGTTGTTTCAAGCAAGGACTCAAAGGCACCAACTTTTTCCTTCTGTGTGGCGTGATTGCCTGAGTTGGAGTGTAGATAATAAATGCTCCCCCTTCTCCAAGGACTGCAGCCTTGTGTTTTCATTCCTGATAGAATCTGTCTCTTTGCAGTTACCTTTGCTTACTGTCTCCCTTATATCTGTAGCACACACACTGGCATTTAAATGGGACTAAGGGCAGACTCATGTTGCCTGTAAGTCCCATGTATGCAAGAGGCAAATGTAAACATTTGGTTGTTATTAATGCTAACTCTAAATACTGTCTTCTGCACTGAGAACTGGGGAAGTCAATGCAAGCGGATGTTCTGAGAGCTGGATGGTATCTGTGACTTTCATCACATCTGCACAATTTCTCTATGCCTACTCAAGTTGTAGTGCCCTTAATGGGTGTCTTAAGATTGACACAGAAATGCTGTTGGTGAGAACACATCTGAGTTTTACCCTGTGCTCAGACAGGAAGAGCAAGTGCCTCAGTGTGGAGAGACAGGCGCTCTCCCCGCTCTTGTGAGCGTCACAACTGTTTCACACAGCTACCTATGCAGTTGGCACCTTGTAGCAGTCTGAGAAGAGAGGCCAAGAGCTGAATCAATCAGGAGACTGTGCTGGTCTCAGTCTGGCAGGTGAGCTCCCTCCTGGTCACAGCTGAGATGCGTTCTTGTTCATTTTAACTGTGCTTGCAAGCTGCCACCCCGGGAGCTCTTTCTGCTGTGTAAATAAACTGGGGACTTCAGTACAGCAAATTTTCACCCATGCTAAACTACACAACAACAGTTACTTGGCAATGTTTTTCATCATCATCCTGTACTTTTTGCAAGTATTTGCACTGCTAGGAGAGGTCATCTGGATTCTTCTGGCTTGTGAAAGGGGGACAGTTTTAATATAGAGAGAAATGGGCTTGGAATAACTTTGCTTGAGATAAACCCCAGAAACTGGGTTCTGAAGAGGGTTCCTGACACTTTTCTTGAAATTTAGAGAGCAGGCTTGAGCTGAATTTTTATATAATGTTGCAGCTTTAGCTCTCTCCTCAGCTGATTTCAGGAGGGAAGAGTGACTTTAAGCAGTGTTTTTTAGCAAGCTGGAAAAGAGACCTGGTAATGAAATTGCACCACCTGAGTGGCAGGCATGAGGCACCCACCATGTGTGGGTATATTAAAAATGTTTCATGAAAAGCAGATTTATTTTCTCCCCCTGTTGTTTTTAAAATCTCATACAATACCGTTTGGCTGGTGGAAACAGGCAAGGGCATGTGTATGCCATGCATATTGGATTTGGCTCATGAGTGCTTGGGTACAGGATCCTGGAATGGCTGCGCTTTTTGAGGCTTTTAAATTATGAGTCAGCAATTCTGGAGGAACTACTTAAGGAATAAAAGTGTCATGTCATGAAGGCCACTATCCATCTTTTTACTTGTTTGTAACTAGAAAGCAACTCATCTGTCTGAAAGTTTTTGGCAGGGGCTCAGGTTAGTGCTGTTGAAAAAGACATGTTCATGGAATTACTTTAAAAGATAAAATTATGTGCCTCATTCAAGCCTATTAATTGTAAACTGTTTCTGGGCCTTTACGATAACATGAGAGATCTTTCTGGCTTTTCACCAACCTTTGAAAACTGATAACTCACCAAGGAGGGGAGGAGAGCAGCACAGTGTGGTCTTGTGCTGCTCTGTAATCCCTGCCTCTCTCCCTGCCAGCTTGCTGAGGCCCAGGTTATCTCACAGAAGGCAGAAAGGCTTTGCATTTTTGCCATGATGCAGATGGGGGTGTTTGTCACAGACATGATCTTTGTAGAGAAGGTGCCTCCAGTTTTGACACACGTATTCTTTGAAGGAGGGCACCAGTTCCTGGTGTGTTATTGCCTTCCTTTTAATTTCTTTATTGCGAATATTTCTTTTCAGGTAGGCTTTTTTAAACACAGAGCTGCATTCTTTCCCTCTACACTTTAATGTTTCTTGCTGGTATTTCACAGCCAAGCCAATTTTATAGTTATTGAGTGTCAGTATACGTATATAAAAGAGACAGAGCAGGTGAGTGTGGAAATGCTGCATGAGAAGAGTGGTAATTTCATGTTGAACCAGATTTGTTTTGAAGATTGATGAGAGTGAATATCTTCCAGTGAAGGTTGTCTCTGTTGCCAACTGCAGAGGATGCTACTAATGCTTAAGAACTCTCATGGAGAAACTTGGGATCCTAGATGACCATACTATTTTTTCTGCTTTTTAAAGGTGTGTGCACCAGAAAGAGCAGTAGGATATCTTCTTCTACGCTATGTACACCTCTTTTGTACAAAACCCCCAACAACTCAGAAACTGCTGACAGCTTTGGAATTGTGAAGGGTGGAAGGCTGGTACCTTTATGTTCATTAGGAAAGTCGAGCCTCAAGGTAAAACAGGTCAAAAATTAATGAAAAGCCTTTACAATGTGATGCCTCTTTAAAGATTTGGCGTGCAAATATAGTTCAGAGGAGGGAGATGTCCGTAGCACAATTAAGCAGAGCAAATCTTTGCTAGCAGCTGAGAACAGAAAACTGGCACCACTGAATCTGCATGAACTCCAGTGCATTCTTGGCTGAGATGTGTGTGTGGGAAAGCGTTTGCTTCAATGACTATTTTTGACCTATTTTGTGAATAAATAGGACTTGTGCCTCCAGAGCTTGCAATCTGGCAACTTCCAGAAGCACTACATTAGCAAGGAGAAGAAAACAATTATTAATAAATACATTTCAATAGAAAAATTCTCCTGCCCCGGCTTTCTAAATTCAGTATTTAAGCTGATTTTGTGTGAAATGCACCTCTAAGATTACCCTTTTTTAAACAAACCCATATTACTCATAAAAAATCTGATACCAGGATTTTGTTCCTCAGTTCCACACAAGTTGTTAGCAATCAGATAGGGGATGAAAGAGCTGTAAAGAGGGAATCTGTAGACAGAAAAGTATCTGTGGAAAGAGCAGCAGTGTTTTCTACCTGCTTTGGTTTTTCTATTGAATTTACTTAAAATACAATCCAATTGCAAAATCCTTTAAATCAAACCTTTGTTCTGAAATACAAGGCGGATGCTTTTTGCAGGAAGATATGAAGGAAAGTTATCAGAAGTAGATTAGCTCATAGTTGCTTTGATGTGCAAGGCAGAATTCAGTTTATTCATTTTTGTGTTAGTGTAGTAGAAGAGAACTTGTTTGCATGAATAAAACAAGTGGGTAGTATAACATCACGTACAAGAGAAGGCATGAACTGGAGCTGCTTGTTTAAATGAATCAAGTTACAACTGCTCCAACTATGAATGATAAGACTGATTGGAGAATGTTTTTTCATTAAAAGTCCTGACCAAAAAAAGAGAGCTTGTTGGCATTTCGCAGCAATACTTTTATAGTGTTCAGGCAAAACTCTTCTGTGTCTTGTTCTTTCATAATTCCAGACTCCCAAAATCTCCCAAACTTCAGATAGATGCTGAAAAGTCTTCAGCATTTATTTCTCCACCAAAACCTTTTTTTTTCTCAAGGAAAGAGAATGCTTTCCACACCTTTTTGTCAAAAATATAATTATCTATTTAAAAAGATGTTTCAACAGATTTTTTTTTATAATTTCTGAGTAATGTTGAGTTGAAAGGCTCCCACTTGAAAACTTAATTTTTTTTACATACTTTCTAACAAGCTGTAATAGCTTGTATAAACAACCAGATTTTCTGAAGAGCTTGACAGGGGCTGCACGCATTTTGTTTCAGATTTATTTTTGAACCTTTTTCTGGGATTTTGTTCTGAGGTGGTCAAGATAATACAGCACTATCCCGAATCCCGAATGACGTGTTTATTGTATAGTGGGATACGGTGCTGGATGCAACACAAATTCTATTAATTCCACGTGGTACAGTGCAGTGAAAAACCCAGTAGAAGCCTCACCTTGCACCTGGGGCAGCAGAAGTTCCTCCCTGAGGTGCTGTGCCAGCACTGAGGAGCTCCTGAACACTGGGAGCTGAGTGAGTCTGTCCCCTGCTGCCTCCGCCACCTCTGTGTGATGCTCCAGTGTTTCTATTTCTGAGTTTAATGGTGAGTTTCAGCTTCTCCCTATGCCTGGGATGGATTTACCCTTAAGCCTTCTCCTCCAATTAGGCTGTTTCTAGATTGCCATATATCAGGCCTGTCAGAGCCTTTAAATCCCTCTTCTAGGTCACCTTCTTGCCTTTCCCCAGGGGAGTATAGCAAACCATACCTCCCACTGGGCTTTCCTACACATATGCTAATGAGATGCTATTAATGCCACCTTCTTCCCCAGAGAGTAGGATGGAATAATGGTTTGGGGAAGCAGGCATTTCTGGCTTCTTCCCTGGCTCTGACTTTCCTCTTTCAGTGGTTTTTACCAGCTCAGTTGCTATTTCTGGGTGTCTGTAATGGTAAAATTGAAATGATAACACTTCCCTACCTGACAGGCTGGAGGCGAGAAGTGGTTGTACAGATTAGTTACCTAAGGGCTATAGCATGCCAAATGTTATTAATAATGCAAAGGAAGAAAGATTCTAAAAGAGAAATGAAATTCTTGCTTTTTGCTTCAAAGGAGAAGTTTACCAGAACACCGTAAAGACCCTGCTTTCTATTCAGGTGGATTAGTTGATGTCTTATGGTATTACAGAGGTACATGAAATAGTGGGAGAGTGGCAGGCCTTGAAGTGTCTCCCACATCTGGGTCACTCTGCAGTGCTCAGCACATTGAATGAGAGGAGGTGACTCCTGCCCATGAGGTGCACCTGCCAAAGGGGTTCTAAGTTGTTTTCTTAATATGCTCAGATAATTACATGCATCCTTCATTTTTAAGAGTATGTCCTAGAAGGGCCAGAAGCGTGAGAGAGGAAAAGACTTCTGCACTTCTGTGCAGTGTAAGGGTAAAGCGGAGATAAGAGGAGGGAAGGATGGCAAAGGACAGAAAAGGAGCCAGTGACTATGTAGAGTGAGAGGGGAAAGGACAGTGCAAAAAAGAGAAGGAAGGACAGATTTGGTAGCACAAGCTAAAAATAATCAGTGGAGGGAGTGAAAATTGGTTGCAAAGGATGGAGTGTCAAAGTGCAGGAGACAGCAAGGAAGAGTAAGTCAGGGAATAAAGAGGAGAGGAAGAAAATGCATTTATTATCTCTTTTTATCTGACAGTACTGAAAGTAGTGTAAAACAGCAATTACCCTGCTTCATGCAAGTCTCTGCTTAAAAAGTGGTAGGGAAATGATTTCTGCCGAGAGATAGCCCTCTGTTCTGCCATGGCTTGTGTGCTGGAGCAGTTCCTGCTTCTCTGCTGGTTCTCCTCTCTCCCAGCTGAGCTGCTAGCATGCCCATCACCTCCCTGCTAGTATCATGCAGTCTTTAGAGGGGGTCTTATCCATGCCAAAAAGAGCAGCACAGCAAGCACTGGAAGTGCTCATAGGAAGCACCTAGGAGAGGGTTGCTTGATTAATTGGTTCTATTCCTTCAAAAAACCCAAAAACCTTCATGCTGCGTATTACATCTCTGTTTTTAGGCAACATCTGGCAGCATAAGGGGTTGGGTTCATGCCTCTGAGCAACTTCCTTCAGCACTGACGCCTGTGGACCTTGGGGGATTTCTCTGGACAAAATCTCATTTTGCTGTGCTGCAGCCCTGCTCCCTGTCACGCTCATTAACGCTCTGCAAGAGGTACCATGCACTGCCATGTCCCTGTTGGAGCCATCACAGCCATCTGTGGTCCTTGTGTTTGCCGCTGCTGAAAGTGGGCAGTGCAGTGACAGCGACCAACTCCACTCCTACCAGTGTCACTGGTGAATTGGAAGAGTGCAGCACACAAGCTTCAACATGGAAATAGCAGGGAAAAATGATTTGGTAGCCTGGCAGGAGTTAGAGTAGTCTATGGGTATTCTAAAAGTGGGTCCCTGTTGCTTCACTTTCAGTTGGATAGGCTTTGACCTTTGTTGTAGGTCATTGGAGATAGTGGTGTAGTAGAAATATAGTATTGGCTATAGGGTCCAGCTGCTGATTCTATAATTTTATTTAATTTTCAAGGTTGAGGAACTTCAGCTTATGTTCAGCCTTATGGTAACGGGTGTCAATCACTACCATTTGATAAGCTGGACAGAGATCGTTGCTATCAGATGCTCTGCATTTTAAACCATGCTGATAACATACCCTGCTGACAATCAGGATACCAGGGAACCAGGGTCATAAAAAAGAATTACCTTCCTAGAAATGAGCTGGAAGGAGAGGCAGTGTGCAGGCTTGATTTTAGTCTCGAGTTCCAGATTTCATCACTGATGCCTGCTGATGTGGCTGTGTGCAATCCATATAGCTGCAGCACCTCAGCTGCTTTCTGTAGAATTGAGATAAACGCTGCTTCCCTGATTGATGTTACTACAAGGTACTTAAATACTATGTAAATGAAGGCCCTGTAAATAATGCAGAAGTGTAGATGAACATAACTAGGGAAGGATGAGTAGAATGAAAAGGAGTTCAACCTGAAGCAGAATTCCAGTCTGCTGAGCAAATATGTATATGGGAAAGTCCATAAACTGTAGTTATTTTCTGAGTAGAGCTAGCTGATTAGGCATAAATCCCTAGCACTAAATAATTTAAAATATTTATCAAGTTGGTTCAGTTTCACTTTCTGACATTTGAGTTATTACCACAGAAATATGTCTCTAAGAGCATGTCTTGGGCTCAAACCCTGTATTTTAATCTAGGCCTGCTTCTGACTTGTAGGAACTGAATTCTGCTGTCAGGTATATAAGCACAGCTCTCTGGGATGTTGGTCAGAACTGAAGCTGGAGAGCTAAGTTTGCTCTAAATATTTAAATATCTAAACAATTTGCTCTAAATTTGCTTAATATATTTTTCATAATGGCAGACTTGTAAAAATAACATTTAAAAAGTCTGTTCTTATTTTGTTGAATAGAAACAGTATTTGGCGATAATGCACTTTTTTTCTGCTGAGGGAACTCAAAGACTGAAGAACTTTAATACTCTGTAGTTTCCAGGACTGCACTAACTTGAAGCTGTAGCTCTGCTTACGAAATGGGCGGGCGGTGTGATGAGCCTTGTCCTGTGTGCAGAGGGAGCTCTGTGGTCTCAAAGCCAGCCAGGACTTGACAAAAAGCTGCAGTTGTGCAGTGTATTGTAGCAGATAGAGCCCAGTTACGACCCTGTGAGGGACAAACTCAGTCCCTCATGTAGAGGCAGTGCATGAAGCATGAGAGTGCGAAGCATCCTCTGTGAAGGCTTTCAGTGGTACACCAAGAAGAGATCCAAGTTTTGCTGCTTTCATGTTTTGCTGCAGGATCTGCCATTTCATCGAAAACTTCCCTAAAGGGAAGCTGGAAAAATCTAGCTGTGAATATAAAGGGACAAGCAAGTGCTTAACCATAGGCAGTCCTATGTGAACGTGATCTGAGTGTAATGTATGAACAGCACCCAAATACTCTTGTGTTATTTTAGGCATGATGGTTTCAGGATATAATTGCATCAACTCTTGCAAGAAGAGATGATGTTTCTAGGAAGAGGTCACGTCTCTCCCTTGGAGAAGGGGTTGTGTGCCTGACTGCATCTTGGTGTTCCTATCAGTTGCTCTAACAAAAACCTGCATTTTTCCATCAAAGTTGTCACTGCTCTTCTACTGTCACAGGTACTTCAGAAAGTTCAAGGAATGGACAGACAGATAGTAATACTTACGTATTGACATAGCAGAAACCAAACTGGAATTACATTGGCATTTAAAGCTTTGGAAGAACAGGGAAATAGAACTGCGTTCATCAACTTCTCAAAGGAGAAAAAACCAATAGAAGCAGCAGCACTGGTTTGATTTTTGCCCCACAAGCAATACAGTCTTGAAAGAACAAAAATAAGAGTCAGTTTAATCTCGGTGGTAAACTGCTAGCATATTCTTCAGTCTGATTTCTTACCTAGATGAATGTAATATACAGTGATGGTAAAAATGCAACACTTGAGACTGAAGTTTGGATTATGGCTGGACAGCCAGAGAGAAAAGCTCTAAAGAGCAGCTTTATGGGCCCTCGAGAAATTCTGGCTTTTGGATGCAAAGGGGCCTTTGAAACACCTGTATAACTGACTGGGAAAGAGCTAATAAACGGAGCCAGGTTTTTGGCATGAAAACTAAGATTTCACTTTGCTTTTTATTTCATTTTTTTAATATTTTCTCGTATTTGTCAACTTTCTTAAGGGATAGAAATAACATCCCCTTCCTTTGCTGTTATGCCATGAAGTATATGTGGGATGGAGACCTGTATATGAGTGTCACTTAAAATCTTTTTCCATAATTCTTTGTTTCCAATTGGTGTAAAATTAACCTGGTTTTATGCATTATTTGAAACACCTGCACAATCTTGGATAATGTCTCCTCTGCCCTGGGAATTGGTTTGGTTGGTTTTTTTTTTCAGTTAACAGATGCTCCCTCTGCTTGTTTTGGAGCTGGAAGAGATCACACAACATAGGACCTACATAAACAGAAAATTACTCTTTCAACATTTCTTGGCAACAGTTGTAGATTAGATACACATGAATGTCCCCTCACAGATGTAGAGGTGATATTAAACTGAGAAGTCATGTGATACCAATTAAATACGTAGGTCAGCTGGCTTCTGTTCAGTAATTTATTTTTTCTGAGTGTATTCCTGCATCTTAAAAAAATTAAATACAAAATAAAAAATTAAATAAACTAAATTTTAAAAAATCAGCCTGGCAGAGTAATGCTTCCTCTCCTGCCACGATCTCATGTTTTTTTTCTGCCAGGTAGTTGACATGGCTGAGAATGGTGTCATGATCCACTAACACAAGCGGGAGTCGTGATGGTTCGTTAACTGATCTCAGGGTGCAAAAGAAACACAAACGGGGAAAGTTTTTAGCTTCAATCAAAACAATGCACCTTTATTGAGTGCCAACAACACGATTACGTGATAGAAGAGAGGGAGAGAGATAAGGAAATAAAGGAGAGAGAAAAAGAGGGGAAAGGGGTTAATAGCTACCAACGGCGAGCCAGGATCCTCGTGATCCGTCTTCTTTCCGTGGGGAGATCTCAAAGGGGGTCTCTTCTTTTATAGTCCTTTCAAAACCAGAGGGCAACTAGCCAAAGAGGTAGGGGAAAAAGACCCATTGTTTTGGGGTAACTTTCAAAATCGGACCCATTGCTTTGGGATAACTTTCAAAAGCGGAGGGCAACTAGCCAAAGAGGTAGGGGAAAAAGACCCATTGTTTTGGGGTAACTTTCAAAATCGGACCCATTGCTTTGGGATAACTTTCAAAAGCGGAGGGCAACTAGCCAAAGAGGTAGGGGAAAAAGACCCATTGTTTTGGGGTAACTTTCAAAATCGGACCCATTGCTTTGGGATAACTTTCAAAAGCGGAGGGCAACTAGCCAAGGAGGTAGGGGAACAATACCCATTATTTTGGGGTAACAGTGCAGGGTCTGGGCATGGAACATTCCTCCTCGCTCCAGTGCAGCCCTTCCCACCTGGGCAGCAAGGAACAGCACCAGAGCAACCTGTTCAGCGTGCACACCTGCAGACACTTGGCAGACATCCCACCTCGGTCTGGCCAGGACTCCTGTGCCCTTTCCCCCTTTGGGGTTTTTAGGGTCTTTCAGCCTTTGTCCTTGTCGATGATCGTGACACAGATGAGGGATCCTCGGACCATCTCTTACAAATGGTTGTCATTTTGTGCTTGATCCTCTGAGCAGAATGATAGGATGTGGTGCGAGTCAGGTAACTTGCAGCCATGCAAAGCTTGACACGGGAGTTGTGTGTGGGAAGTCACCCTGTTTTCCCCGTAGGAAAAATGCTCTCCTACAGCTTTCAGAAGGTCTGAGATAAGAGTTAAGATATTTTTAGATGAGAGCTATTTTTATGTCCCTTTTATTATTACCCCCCCCCCCCCCCCCCCAGTTTTAATGTCTCCCTCTGAGCCCTCTGTGGTTGGGGTGGTTGTAACTAAGGCACCTGGAGCTTGTGCCAAAAAAATGAGTAACACAGTCCTAGCAGCACTTCAGAAAGCTCTTGGTATTGTTCTAAAAAGACCTTTTTTATCATGGAGCGTATAGAGAATATATGATAACATAAAGTTTTGGAAGTAGGCTATGAAGTCTACTTCATATGGAACAGAGACACTGTGCAGTTTGTGATGTTGTCACTTGAAATCCTGTGATGTGCATGTTTCTGTCTGTAGTGAGCTGTTTCCTGCCACTGTTCCTTCCTCCCTGCCATCTCCTCACTGCTGCCAGACCACACCTTGGATGCCTGTAGAGTGACCTGGATCAGGGAGCTGATTCCTCTTCATAAGGACCCACAGAGGGGGAAAAATGCTTATTTTTCTTCGGAATCAGTTTCCCAGCCCAGATTATTGGAGAGGCCCACAGCCCATGTGATGTGCAATGGGGTGGTGGTGTTAGAGCTGGGGAAGTGGCTTTGCTGTGTCGAGGCAGGGCTGCTCGTACACGTGGGTCTCTAAATGGGTGTTGTTTTGCCATCTCTGCACACAGTTTTTCACTGGGATAGCTAATCAGATGAACAAGGGGAAAGGCACAAAGACCCGTACCTGAATGCGACAGTTTTAAATTGAATGAAATGTTGAGCCCACATAATGGAACCACTTTCAGTAAAGGATTACAGCCACTTACTGCCCCTAAACCAAGACATTTACTTTCATGCCTATGAGCCAGTAGGGCACACAAAAAAATCAGTTTGGCCTTCTGTGCAACCGTGGCCAGGCAGAAAAATTCATTTAATCTCCTTGAAGCTGTCTTTTCCAAACTTTCCTTTTTGACTATTACATATGAAGGGACATATTTACTTGAGGTGTTTTCCGGTCCATACCCTCCAACCTTCATAAGGGGCAAAGCCACAGAGCCTTTTAGGGCAAGGCACTGCCATCACTCCAGCATCACGTCCTTCCTCTCTGCCATGAGCAAAAGGCTGTTGAAGGTTGCAGAAGAGGACCTCCATCCTGTAGATCTTGCACGTGTCTGCATTGTTAGTGGTTAATCCGTGTCTTGTAGGTCACCGGGAGACTTGGTCCGTAAATCTGAGTTGTGCTTAGGATAAACTCCTGACAAAACCTGTAGATATTCCAGACTGCCTGTTTTCTGTAGGGAGTCATCTGAACTATTTTTCTCTGGTGAGTGATATTGAAACAAGCTCTACCTGATTTAACTTCATAGTATTCTCATTGTCTATGGTGCTTCTCACTAAAGCTTTGAAATAATTTCAGCATTATGTGTATACGTGTCTATTAAACCTTTGTGTACGCATATGTATTTCTTAATATGGCATATGTGTATGCAAATGTAAGTGGAGGGACAATGTGTAATAAAAGATCAGACTGTGCATCCAGAAGAGGATTTACTCTATTTTCTACACTTTATTGCACTCTATAGATTTTTAAGCTATTGCTGAGGGGTCCTAGAGCCCTGAGCCTGATTTAGGCACCTTCTAAAACTGCTGTGAGCTTTGGCAATCTTTGCCACCATCCTCATCCTCCCTTTGGTGTTCTTTTTATAGCTTTCAGTAAGGAGGAGAATAACTGTAATAAAAGTCATTACAGCTTTCTCTTCTCCCTCCTCTGGCTGCAAACCTGTTCAGGGATTTATGGATTTTTTTGTAACCTGTTGCTGATTGTTTGCACCCTTGAGGTACATGAGGCTTTGCATCTCTTCCAAGCAGAATTCCCACAAAACTCAGGGAATCCTTACCCTTGCGGTCTATCGTATATGAGAGCTGGTGTAGGATTTTCAATCTGGTAAGCTCAAGATGATGTGGAGACCCCTCACACAGTGTGTATGGGGGTGCAGGTGTGTTCCTGTATCCACTGAGGGAATTTGGTCAATTGCATTCCTCCATCCATTTTAAGATTCTTGCTCTCTTTCTCTTGTCTCTGTCTCTTTTATAAAAGGGACAAAAAACTTATGGCTTCTTTAGAAGGTCCTTTAAAATGTTAGTTTAGGATTTTCCTTTTTAAGCATACACCTGTGCTGCCTGTTCTTTTGTGTTTATTGTCTTTCTGCGATTTTTCAAATTTGAGTTACATAGATTTTTGACTGATGACTGTTTTACTGGCACGTGGATATTTGACATGGAAACAATAACTATATCAATATATATATCAATATATTAATGAGAGAGTTAAGAGTGAAGAACGTGCATGAAGGGTTGAAGAGGCAACCAATGCACCTATACAACCTTTTGTAGAGCCAAGTGGGCTCACTCTTCTTATCCCTAAAGCTTGCTTGGAGCTATGTTTGGGCTGAGCATGGGGCAGGGGGGAAAGTAGCATCTACATAGGAAAGATTATTTAGGTATATGCAGGAAAAGGATGAAATGTGGGAACAGAGTTCATCTTTCTTTTTCTGGAGGATTAATAGCCAAGTTGCAGATAATCAAAGGAAACTTTTCCTGCTTTTGAGACTTGGCTTTTTACCTTCACTGACCACAGAACTGGAGTTAATGTTACCTTTGCTCTCTGGTAGGGAGGTCTGCTGGCCCACAGGAGGGCAGAGGCTGGAAGGGTTGGTGCTGAGCAGGCAGGTGTGTTTTCATAGCAGCAGAACCGGACGTCGTGCAGGCTGTAAAGTTTTGTGAGGCTTTCACCTCAGGGGCAGCAATGAGCTCCATTTGCTAATTGTGAGAGTCAGAATTCAGGTTTCTGTATGGAGGGGAAATGCAGTCTCTAAGGCCATGTTAATTTGGGATTTAATACCATTCCAGTAGCTTAAAATAACAGAGCATAACCAAAGCATACGTGCACCCATTCATCCAGTGTTGATCTTGAGGAGGAAAGTAGTTCTAGGAAATCTTTGGAACCACCACTGTATCCTAAAACTATTTTTGCTGAATGAAATTTAGTAAGATGTACAACTCTTCTTCTTTTGCTTTTGCATAGCTGTCTTTCTATGTACTGGTGAGCTATTTATACACAAGGTCTTTGTTCCCTATTTGCTGCTGGTTTATATTAACTCCCTGGGTCTTCACAATCTTAGATGAGGAGGATGCTGGTCTTAAAAAAAAAGATTCCTCCACAGTATGTGTGCAGTTCTAGGGCTTTGGATTTTGCACGTGATCCTGAGCTTTAATCAGAACTGATTAGAGATGCCTTTCATGCTGTGCCACACAGCAGCACAAGGTTTTATGGTAGGTGGGCAGTGAGAAGAGCATCGCTTGCTACCTGGGGTAAACACAGCCTGCACTATGTTGTCATGTATTTCCACCTCATGTTGCTGCCCAAATTCGTGCCATTTGTCCTGGTCCCTGTGGGATCTCTGCGTGAAATGGAAGCTGTGTTCGCTTGGGTGCACGTCTGGTGAATTGTCTGAACGGGGGGAACAAGATGTTTTTGAAACCAGTTTTTTGACTGAGTTTTCTAGAGCCTCGAGGCACTGCTTATGGGAATGTCAGGGATTGTGTTACTCTTCACCCACAATGGCGTTTTGCTCACGGTCCTGGGTGTGACTGCTCGGGCCCCAGCACAAACAGAGCATGATGAGCCCCATTTCGGCATTTGTTGATTATCCTGGCTTTTTACCTGGCCTGAGCCATTCCAAAGCACCACGAGATGGCAGTGCACTTGCTCTGCTGCAGGCAACGCGCAAAACCTCTTCCGAAGGGAAAATCGGTGCACTTCACTCATAGGGACTGCCTGTGTACCCCATGCCCACAGTATTGCTTCTTCGGAGTCAAGTGAAAACCTATCCTCGTGCTTGCCCTGAAAGCTGGTAATGAATCTGCCCCTGGCAGGGCTTGTTGGGCTCCCTTATTCTGCTGGAGTACAGGTAGAGAGCAGGGGAGGGTTTGGAGAGGGAAATGGACAAGTGGCAAAGCTTGCTTTGGATATTTGTTTCTTGTACTGCCAGGCCATACTGGCTAGAGAGAAGGTTCTCCCTTCCTTCAGCACTGTTTCTTCCAGGGCTGCCCCAGCAACATGCAGGCAGTGTCTTCTCAACAGATGTTTTGGAAAATTGTCTGCAGTCCCCTTTTGCAGGGAATTTGTGTTCCTTTCTTTGTGTTCTTGCAACCCTTTAATGTTGACTTAAATTGTGCTTTCCTTCCCTGCCCCTTTCTGACTGGCATTTTTAATTGCTCCTTGTCTCTTTGAGTTTCTTTGCTGCTTCTGGTATTAATTGATTTCACTTTACAGTCCCTTTAGCAGGAACCATAACAAGGAGTCCCAGGGTGGCTTTTGAGATGTGTTATTTTGCTTGACAAGTGGAGGGCTTCAGTCTTTGTCCTATTCCCAGGCAAAGATGACTTTGCCAGTGGAGCAAACTGGGGCCAATGCCCATTGCTGAATACAGCTTTGGAGCACCACAAGTTTAACAGCAGAGCAGGGAGATGACCAAGCGGTGCCTTGCTGCTCTGCCATGTGTGTGCCCTGCTGTGCCATCTGTTAGCACCACCTAGGGCTAATCTGTTTAATTTTCAGGCTATCTAATGGTATGACTGTATTAAGTCTGGATAAAGTAGGTCCCTTGGTTTTTAGTACAGGTCAACTCATTTTTGCTCTTCTGAAACAAGTTTAAAGCCAAGAACTGGCCTCCAGGCGCCTGGGAAACAGAAAGTTGAATTTGGGCTCACTAAGCCCTTGTGAGGATAACGGGATTTTCTCCATTTCCTGCAAAGGATGCAAAGGTTGAGGTATGAAAGTTATGTGATTAGCTCAGGGGCATCCAGAGAGCTAGTACTGAAACTATGAATCCTTTTTGTCTTGTGCTCAGTCCTTTAAGACATGAATCCCTTTAAGGGGAGTACCATCCATATTAAAAATGACCAGCACACACTTCACAGATGCTCATGGTAAATGCACTGACATGGACTAGGATGGCCGCACTCTCACCTTCAATTCAGGAGATAACTCCCCCTTCTCTGTTCCACTTTTTTTTCTCTCTTTTTCCTTATCCTATGTTCCATCTCCTCATCTCTTTATGGTTCTTTTGTCTTCCAACACCTGTCTTACATCTTCTCTTCATCTTTGGTTTCCTTCTCCTCTTCCACTACTTAGATTCTCCTTTCATGAAGATGGTCACCCAGGGGCCATGAGCAGTGGGAGCATCTCCCAGACTGGCTCACTCTGAGAGCATCTGCTCTCTCTCATTTTTTTCCACCCTCTCCTCCTGTGTTGGCAATAGCAGCATGAACAGAAGTCTGAACCTTCATCAGAAGGTAGCAGCTGGAGCTTGGGCTGCCACCTGTATTCATGAGGGTAAAGTCAGGGGAGCAGGTTACAGAGTGACAGATTCAAAGTCCCAACGAAGACAAACAACTGCTGGATTTTGGAGCTAAGGAAACTGAGTCCCATATAGTTTAGACATTTCACACAATCTCATAAAACAAACCAATTGTAGAGCTGGAAGGAGCAGTTAAAAGCTGATGTGACAGCATGGCTGGTGCCAGCTACTCTGTGATAAGATGGCAGTTGATCTCTAGCTCCCAGGTCTGGAATATAGCACTTGATATTTTCTCTCTAGACACACAAAAAACTTGGAAGAGCTTCTGGAAAAGTTACCTATTTTCTTTCTACCCTTTCTCACCTTTTCATTTCTTACAGCAAGCTCTGTTTACATATCTTTTTCACAGGCAGGGTTTGCTTCACAGCACTGTTTGGCCAGGCTCAATCAGAGCAGGAAATAGCTGTTTTCCAATAGGTTCCTTGTCGTCTAGCTGCAGTTTGTTGGATTTATGCTGTTTCAGTATGTTGTCCATTTATCTCCTTTGCTGTGTAATTCCCATTGTGCAGATGCCTCTGGTTTGGCATTCTTTCAGGATATGTTACTTCTTGAGCCCAGTGGTTGGAATTTACCTGACAACCTGCGCTTGGCACTAGGCCCACCCAGCACCATGGGGTGCTGTGCAGAAGCAGCATTTCCCTCAAAGCCAGAGTGTTACGAATCCATAGTGAACCAGGGTGTCCAGAGGTGACCCAGGGAGAGGACAGGCTGGCTGAGATGGCAGCTGGCCTGATTTTCTCGAGGAATGGTGAGGAGCTCTTCCATCCTGCCCCTGCCTCTGTTTTGCAATGCCTTTTAGGAGCTCCTCCTGGCTCTGTGCCTCCAGCCCCTGCCTTGCCGTACTTTATTCCAGTGACATCTTCTGGGCCTCTGTCACCAGGCTGGTCCCCTTCGTGGCAGTCTGCTCCACCAGCCCCAAAGCAGAGCAGACCCTGGGCTCTAAGAGGCCACATAAGCAGAGCTGTGCTGATTCAGGCAGGCTGTTTGGGAAGCCAGGGAAGGGATTGTGGAAGTTGGGATGACAACTGCTCTGAGATGTCTTGTCTCATAATAGCAAAAAATCACAGCCCTCACCTCTGCTCCACTCCTGGCATATGTGGAGCAGAATCCCTGCCCTCTGAGGACTCTGTCCCTCCTTATCCTGCCCTTTCTCTGCCCTACAGGCAAGAGTGGAGTGATGGCCAGCCTTGCCCTTTCCTCCTCTCATGGCCAGCCCTGCCCTTTCCTCCTCTAAAGCCCTTCATAGCAGGAGAGAATGAAAAGAGATTTGTGTGGGGAAAAAGGTTGGAGGAGGAGACTTCATGGTAGAAGTGGGTTGGAAGCAGAAGGTTAGGGGTCTCAGGTTAAACTAATAAAAGTGCTATGTCCCAGAGGATGGGGATAGGGGGAGAGGGCCAAGGGGAAGAGCAGAATGTGTACAAATAAAGGGATTTCCTAAAACTTCTTTCTTCTCTCTTGGCCCCATGGTTCACCATATCCAAAGAGCTTTCATCTCATTCACGGCCTTCTTCACCCATCTGGTATCCACTGCTTCTCACTCCCCAACCCCAAACTTTCTCTTGCTGCTCAAAATGTACATTTTACCTACAAAGCCAACAAGCTCTGAAGAAGCTCTGTTCTGTTGTATATCCCAGCATCATTCTTTCTATTCTATGCTGTGTGCCTGTGGCTCATCACAGAGCTGTGATTTTTAGGAAGTTGTTCTCAAAGACTTGCCTCTACTAAATGCTGAGCTGTGTGTAAGGTCTCTGGTGGGGAAAGCAAGGTCATTAGCAAACTGCTATTTAGAAAAGATATAGTTTATTGAAACTTGTGCCTTGCAAATGCCTAAGGTTGTAATGCTGGGTAAGCAAGACAGATCCAAACCAAAAAGCTTCCTTTGATTGGTTTAAGGCTTGAGAAAGTGCTTCCTGCATTGTAGACAAAATGAAGGCATTCAGGAAGAAGCAATTATAAAGATTTTGGAAAGTAGTGATAGCCTAAATCCTATGTTGCAGCATAGATACTTCCTTTTACGACCTGGTCAAGTTTTGCATCAGAAAATGTAATATCTTGGGTGATATTAGCCTTTTGGCATCTCTTGATGTTGGCAATGCTGGGGTAAATGTTTAGTGGATGTCCCTGTGTCCTTCCTGTGTAGTGCTGCTTTTTGACTGTCCCACAAATCTTTTGGTTCTACTGTCAATAGAATGTTCAAGCCTGCCTGTGATAGTTCAAAGCAGTTCTGAAAAGATGAGAAATATAACTTCTGATCTTCTTGAAGGACACTGGTGCATGTCCAGAGTTCAGCCTGTGTCAGGATTAAGAATGTGATCTGGTGGGTCAGCAGCAGGTTATAACTGCTTTATACAACTGAAAGATGCAGAATCTTTGAAAACGGGTTACTCCCTTTGAAATGCTGTATAATTGGTATTAGAACAGCCTTCTTCACACAGCTGAACCCACACGTCATAACTACAACTGCCCAGTTCCCAAACTTTTAAATAGCTTGATTGTAATCCCATCCATTAATGACTCTTAGTTTCCCTGGCTTTCGACTTATGATAAATAACCTTTCACATTTTCTCAAGTTATTATAACATCTTCCAGAAAATAACAAGACTTCATATGTAAGAAATCAGCAGGAAAATACTTTGTAAAATGTAAATGCATTTTTAAAAAATCATAGTTCATAAAACAATAAAAACAGAACTCAAAACAGAGGAGGTTGTCCCTTTACATGCCACCTTCAGGGTTCTGAGCTGTGATGAAAGGTACTTTTTCCTTCTTAATAAGAATATATTTATTCCATGGGCAGAATGCAGTTTATGAACTCCTCAGCTATTTACTTCCTGGGGCTTGAATTGAACCAGATCATATTTGTTCTCCAGTTTCACACCCTTGATTTTTTTCAGAGGAAGTCACTGTTCTTCCTATCTGTGACGAAAATTATGGAAACGCATCATCAATTTCCACCTGAGTCTGAAGGCAACCATGCAACCATAGCTTGTAGACGTGTCAGGAGGTATCGTGGTGATGTGCAGATCTGATGGCTGGTGTCTAAAATTTCAGTGGTAACATAATGAGTCACTACACTGCTGGTCAGCCAGTGGTGCAGTGAAGGGGTGAACATATAGAGGCTTTTTTGTCATCGTTATTTTTCTTCCTCTGCAATGAGGAGTGGAAGTTGTTTGTTTCAACTGGCATATCAGGATCACCTGGCACCCCACGGAGGAATTTTCCTACACACAGGCCAGCTTTAAATATTCCTTAATTTTGGTCCTATTTCTGAAACTGTCCCATGCAATGCCTGACAGAGCAAGGATGAAAACAGTTAAAAGACCTCAAAAATTTGTGGGCGGTGCTTTGCTTTGTTGTGTCGAGTACATTGGTACTTAGTTCCAAGTTAGTTCAGTATTGTACTTTGTGACTGATGCCTGAGAAAATATCACTGCTTGTTTGTCCCAAGATGTTATCCATGTTTTATGGATGAATAAATACTTTGTTGTCATTTAGCAATGTTAACCATTGCTTTAGTCAAAAGGTTTTTGTTGTATGATTTTACAAACCTTTGAATATTTTATAAAGCATTTAATTTCATTTTTGTTGGTACACAAATAAAGAGAGAGTGATGCTTAAAAAATATTAAATAATGATTCTATTTAAGAATTGAGTCTTTCCGTCTAGACTAGTAATTTCTGTAAGGGACTTTGCACCTGCAATGGCTTTGAAATTGTCATAAGAAAACCTTTTAGTGAAAGTGTATTTTATAAAAGATCCATTAGCTCAGTATCTTTGCCTTGGTCAAAAGAAGGGATTTGCAAGCGATAACAGCTCTCAAAAGTATATGCCTTTTTTTACATCAGGTTCTGTTTTAGGGAATTAGGTTTTCAGATACTGGCAATTTGCAGACCATTTTGATGTTCCTCATCTTTGAAAAGTGCCTGTTACACTAGCAGGTGTCAAAATCTGTAGATTCTATTTATTGCCCTTTACAAAGCACTTATTACTATGATATTCAGGGACTGTACATGGAGTAAAAAACATCAGGGAATCTTTCTTGAAGGGGTTGGTGTCACTTGTTATGGTGGCATCTTACAATGTAAAGTGCTGTATAACTGTGGGAAATGGACAGAGGTGATAAAAAAAATTCTTTGTAGGAAAATGTAAAATATAGCTACTTAAAACTGAGCAACCCGGTGCTGTAACTGCACCAGATGTTGCTGGGGCAATACCCATGCTGTGACTTGTGGCTGCACCCTATGTATTAATTCCCTCTGGCCCCAGTTCTTGTGTCCCTGGCAGGTATCCCCACCTGTTTGGCAGAGATAATGACGGGTAACATCAGACTGGGGACCTGTCACCACTGGGGCTCTGCAGGGCTCCATCCTCCACTCTATGCTCTTCAACATCTTCACAAATGACTTTGATGCAGGTCTGGAAGGGATACTGAGCAAGTTTGCAGACAATACAAAACTGGGAGGAGCTGTCGATTCCCTGGAGAGCAGGGAGGCCCTGCAGAGAGACCTTGACAAATTAGGGGACTGGGCAATCACTGATCAGATGAAGTTCAACAAGGAAAAGTGCCAGATTCTGCACATTCCTGAAGCAAAGTGCTTCCCTCTGATGGTTGGTTCATGCAAAGGCTTTATGGACAGGCAGCAACTTTCTAGTAACTAAAGGTGCTGCTTCTGCCCACACCACAGCATCCTGCAGCTTTTTTAGGAAAAAAACCCCAAAAAACAAAATACAAAAAACCCCCAGACAAACAAACCCTCCTCTCCTTCCATCCCCCAAAACACCTCCATAAGCAGATGCCCTGGTAAGCAAATTAAGCAAGTTTAATAGCATCATATGTTAGTGGAAATTCCTCTAAACATTACTTTAAAAATTAAAGGGGTTTATTTTCTTTTTTCCCCACAGAAATCTTGAAGAAAACTTCATTTTTAAATGAAAATTTCCTTTTAAAACTTTACATCTATTTTTTAAATAATTGTAAAGGTTGATGTTAAGAGTTATCAGTAAAATTAAAGTTAACTTCATCTAATTTAACAACACTGATTTCTGAGTGTGTTTGTAAGTTTTTAACACAGGGGGTGTCACATGTTGACCCTTCATGAATCTGAATCTAGCGCTTGAAGTCCCTTCCAATTTAATATTCCTGAGATAAAAATAATTTTGACACTGATGTTATCTGGATGGGTGGTTAAGGTACTAAATATTAGATTGTCTCTTTTAGCTCACCAAACATTCTATTTTATTCCCACAGTAGAACTGTAGTCCAGTCTGCTGCAGAAATACCAGCAGTGACATAATCCCAGTATAGTGGAAGGGTTCCCTGAAATAATGTCTGCTTGACATAGTTTCTAACTTTCCTCCTTGCCTCCTGTAGGGGCTGGATCAATGGGTTGAGAGCAGATGGATGCTTAGACCCTATAGTCCTGGGTGGAATTGGCTGTGAGGAAGTGAACCTTCATTTTGTATTGAAGGCTGATGCTAATTCCTCTTCCCCATTAAGAAACTGCCACCAAAGAGCAAACTTATTTCCTTGTGTTTTGACAGAAGATGAATAATTGCATTTGCAGAAGCAATTCGGGAGAGCGTCAAAGCTGTCAGCACAACCAGAGGTGTCTTTCACTGTGTGTGTTCATGTACAGAAGCTTTGCATTTTAAAAGTATCAGCTTTTTCCCTTCCCAAGTGTGATTTGGTAGTTGTGAAAGGATGGACATGTACAGGACTGCAAGGAGTGGCTGCAAGTCACTGGCCAGACTCTGGTTTTTGGTGGGGTTTTTTTGTTTGTTTGGTTTTGGTTTTTTTTGTTTTGTTTTGTTTTGTTTCTTTGTGGGTTTTTTTGGTTGTGTTGTTGTTGTTGTTTGGGTTTTTTTTTGGTAGCTTTAGAGATGAGAGGATTCTCAGCGGCTGACAGGAGATTTATGTTCAGGAAAGATGGTTTGGGGGATAGATTCTGATCCCTTGCTGCCTTGTGCCATCTATGGTCCTGTACATCACCGCAAAAGGGACTTCACAGTGCCACCATTTTGATCTGGTGGCATTCTGCAGGGCCCAATGAAAGGCTCCACGTGGTGCCAGGATAGTCTGGTTTTCTTTTTAAATAAACTGCTTTAGGATGGTGCTGTACAAGAAAGAGATTCACCTGGATTGCTGGGGCCATCGGTTCAGCTTGGTCTCCCTCTTGATGTGTGGTAGAGGACATCTTTTTTGAGAGGCTGGGGTGATCCTGTCCCTCTCTTTGCTGTAGGTGACAGCAGAGCTGTTTGGGTCGTTCACTTGTCCTAGGGAATTTCTCAGCAAGTGGTTGTGCTCAAGGGAGGGTGGATGTGTTGTTCTTGTTTTGAGGTGTGTGTCCAAGGCGAGCTGTGCTTGCCCTGATGCTGGTGTATTTGTGGCAGCAGACAGGGCTAGGGGATGTGATTGATTTAGGCTAAACACGCGGACGACGAGGGATGAGGTCCTGTTTTTTCATGGCTCTGTGAGACAGGCTACTTGGATTCCACTCCTAATTCTGCAGCTCTCCTCTGTGACCATAACCTGCTTGCACAACACCTTCGTGCCTCAGCTGTCCTGATGATAAAAAAGGACTGCAGCTTTTTTGCTGTATTGTGATGATGATAATAAAAGTCAAAATTATTTTGAGATCCCAAGCTGAAAGCACTTATGTAAAAGTAAAATGTATTATGTTTTGTTGAAAAACAAAAAAAAAAGTTTTTAATTGTGCACTGTTTGAGCAACCAGTTTCTAGCAGGAATACAGATAAAGATCACAGCTTTTCTCATCACTTGAAAGAGGCAGTTGATAGCAGTGTAACAGCACATATCTTAGAAAATTCAAGCACAGTCATCTCCACAGAAAATACTTCAGATTTTGCCCTTTTATCTTTCCTTTTCAATTCTGAGTTTCTTCCTGGCATGCCCTGCAGATAATATCCCTGCCTGAAGAGATGCCCCCCTTCCCAATACCCAAATTTTCATTTTTTCACATCAGTGGCTGTATATTAAGGAGTGGGTGGTAGAGGGAAGGATATTATTTGACAGCTAATATTGTAAATTCCATCTAATGCAGTTTGTGTATGGAAACAGTAATAGCTACTGCTGCTGTGGTTTTGTTGATGCAGGGAAAATGCAATAAATAGGACTTTCAGAGGAAGACCTGGCAATGAAGAAAGGCCTTGGGATTTCATTTGTTCCTCCTGTACTACCACTAAATCTCCCCTCTCATGTTATTGAAATATAGATCTAAACAGATCCTGGCATGCTATAGATGTACCACACAAAGACAATGTACATGGATACCTGTTTCCATTCAAATTCATCTGTACGATCCTTTGTGGAAAACAATGACGTGGTGTTTGATAATACCTTTCATTTCAAGTTCTCAAAGCACTCTCCAAAGACATGAGATTGCTCATCTTTATTCCTCCCTGCGGTAAGTTAGCATTATTGTTCTCCTTTTACAGGTGAAGGAGATGGGATGCTCTATAACCACTTGGAAGCCAGTAGCCAAACAGAGAAGAATGCACATTTCTGCCCTTGTTTGCTTTATCTATGCTGTACTTCTGCCTTGCAACCTCAGCAGTGTCTGCCACTGCACATCACTTATTGGTTCCCTTGCTCACAGATCCATGTTTTCCTTCTTTGCTCTCCACTTTAATCAAGGCACTCAAGCATGTCAGAGACTGCAGAGCACATATTAAGGAACAAGACTGTAAAGGAATAAGATGCAGCTTCATGGCTTATTGAAATGAAGGAATGCATTTTTTGCGTGCCCTAGCAGTAAAAGAAGGAAACAAGATGGTGCTCTTGCTCTCCTTCCTTTGCATATGTAGGCTGCGTTCCTCGAGATCCTTGGAGGAAGCTGCTCCCTAGCTTCCAAAGCTGCTTGGATACACTGTGTGGTAACAGAACATAAATCCTGTATTTTATTACAGCACCTTTTCCAGGATCAGTGAGGGATATTTGATTAGCCAGAAAGTTGTATGACATAGCCTGGAGATGTCATGAGTGCGTTTATGGACTGGTCGATTTGCTTTTCTCTGCATGTCCATTGCTGCATGTCTGAAGGTAGGCAGAGAGAGGGCAGTGGGCTTTCTCAGCTGGCTCAGAGCTCTTTATGCTTATCATGTCTCATTTTCCGCAGGGGTGCTTGTATTTTTGTGCATTCCCAAGGTGCTTTTCAGTGAAGCATTTTTGAAGGTGGAGCAAAGGGTTGTTCCTTAAGCCTTAACACTGTTCTGATTCAGGCAGGGCTTAACAAATGTTTTTCCTTACTGAGTTGGCCTGTTACTGCTGGAATGAACTGCACTATTTGCACATTTAAGGACAGTTCACATCATAGATTGGACTCTTTAGAGTTTTATGCCAGAACTTAATCTTTCTCTCCTCAATCCTGAATGTTACCTATTGTTTAGTCTTTCCATAGTCTCTTAACATGACCGATGTCATATCCTCAGTTGTGAATCTCTGCATAATCTGAGAAGCACAACATCTGATTGCCTTCTCCACTTTCTTGAATCCAGTCATTGTGAAAATCTCACAGTGATGAAATGTATTTGTTTTAGTAAACACCTTTCAGCACCTCTGATCTTCTCTCTAGCTGACATCTTCCTGATGATCACTTCTATTATCTGGATGATATGATCTGAATTATATGCTGCTCCTTCTGCGGCTACCTGAAGTTTGGCCCTTTAGGGCTTTTTAGGATTAGAAGTCAGTAGAATAAAATAAATTGAGAGAAGATGTGCCGTAACCTAATTTCTGCCTAAGATAATTAAACCAAATTTTATTTCTCTGACTACAGTGAAATAAAATACAGTGAGAGTTTTCAAAGTGTCTTCAGAAGCCCTGAAGGGTTTTTTTTCTGATGATCTCTGTCTAAGGAGGCCCATTTGCTGTCTTCACTCAGGGTTTCTCTTGTGAGGACTTTCTATCTGCAGTGCACCATCTGGACACTGGCTCCTCTCCTGACTTGCAGCATTTGAACCTAGGAAATCCTTCAGTAGAGGCAGCTGTGGTCTGGCCAGTCCCCAGCTCTTGCTGAGAGGGTCACTTTTGTTGTTTTTTCAAATTTCACTCTGGAAAGGGTTGCCTGCCTTGACTGACAAGTCTCAAAGATCACAACCATTGTTTTTAGTGTTGTGGCTGATCATTTTCAGATGGTACCCTGTCCATCCTTGGATCATTTGCTCCTTCCCATGGCTGGATTGCAGAGTGTCTAATTCAGCCTGGCGGTGCTGAGTGCACCTGCGCCCCTTGTGCCTACTCCAAATTTTTGTTCATCCTAGTGTGTAATTTCTCTCAGTGTATGACTGGTTGCAGAAGGGTTAACTAGATGCAGGCTTAGTCTATTCGTACATGAGATTTGGAGGCCCAGATGGTGAGCTTAATTACTCTGGCCAGCTCTGGCACCATCTCACTCCTGAGGGAATTAAATGAGGAATGGTGTGTCAGAGACTGTTTCTTTCCTTTCTCCCCAGAGCACTTTGGTGTTACAAGCTCCACAACACATTAGGCCTATCTCAAACATCCCCAAGACAAAGTGGCTTTGGGGTGCTGGCTGGCCCTTAGGTTCCCAGCTGGGCTTTTACACACTCTGTGTGCCATCAGGGCTGCTCTGGGAGTGCCTCATTACAAGTGACTCCAGGACACCATTTTCTTTGCAGGAGCAGTCAAATTCCAGTCCATGAGCGAGGCTGTAATGCTCATAGCTCATAGAGCCTCAAATGCACGACCAGAGCTTGCTCTACAACGTTTATTTTTAATCCTGTTTCCCTGTTCCTTGGTATCACGTGCATGGAAACACATTATCTTGGTGGCTTGCTCGGCAACATACCTGCCTTTGGACAGAACTTAAAGGGCTGATGCCCATTTGCTGTCAGGAGGGAAAACCCAAACCACATCCACAGGATGTACAGTCTCTATTTCTCTATGTGTGTATCTCTGCAGAGGGAGGCTGAACATCAGAGGAATGCAGATGCCCCCATGGCAAGGTACGAGCCAGCTGCAGATGGTGCAGCTCAGCCTTTCCCAAGGAGTTACAGCCTGGCTGCAGTGGTTGAGTCCCAAGTTGGATCTGCTCTTGCTTGCAGTGCCAGGTCTGGTAACCAGCTGTTAGGAGGAAACTGGCTGTTCTTCGCTTAGCAGAGTGATGGCCAACACACATCTGCCTTGATGTACTTCCCACATTTACTCTTCCCATATCCACCGGGAGTTTTAAGTGACAGAAATGCTAGAGAATGAATATTTTTAGCTGGGACTGGTGCAGTTAGTATTGCATTAAAGATTATCAAGGTACCTGAAATTTTGAAATCCTTTTTTCAGACTGAGTCTGGGAGGCATTCTGCATTTGGCAAAGATTTGTCATACTTGCTTTTTGGTCTGAAATGAAGCTTTTTCATTTTTTCTTTTCTTTCCTATCCCATCCTTTCAAATAAGAGCAAAGTTAGTTATTTATTCCTGAGAAAAATAAAAAGAGGAGGGTATGTCTTTTAGGTGGTGGTGGTTTTCTTAAGCTGTTTGTCATCAGTAATGGCAGATGTTTGAAAGTTGTGATTTAAGGCAGTAATGCTCCTCACTAGAGTGATTTGTGGCCTTTTTCCAAAGGAAATTGGGTTTCATTTTACCACACTATTAGCACTGAAAATCACACACTGAGCCTGTGCTGTGGAGTGTTTTTCCTGGGCTTAAGTGTGCATCTCAGAAATGGGGCACTGTACATGGGCGAATTAACTTCACTCTGCAGTCAACTGGGTGGGCCACAAAAGGGCTTTAAAAGCATAGGCTGTTTTTCACGTGGCTTGAAAAACTTAAGGTAAGAAAAGTGTGTGCCATAGTGCCTGCTGTTCCACCAGTCAAAATGCCCTTGTTGCCTGGGGAAATGCACTCAGCTCTAGAAGCCAAAAGAGCATGAATCCTATTTCTAGGTCTGTACTTCACAACTCCTGTTTAGTGTGTCTGACTGGTGCTGAGCAAGCTGGAGTTTGAGAGATGCAGTTTGTTGTGGAAATAGTCACCACTGGGGAACGGCACACGGCCTTGATCCAACGGTGACTAATTTTTATTTGACCACTTTAAGGGGTTTTGAAAATCCCACGCTGAATGTGTAGAGCAGAGATTTTAGTAGGAGGATTAACACAGCCCCTGACGATGGCTATTCTCCACAAAAGTGCCTTGACTGAGGTCAGATGCAGACTCAAGACCCCAGCCTCCTCAGAAACTGCCACTAGTGAGTCCGCACACTTCTCAAACAAAATTGGTGAGAGATAGCACCATTCTGGTGTTTAGCCAACTAGTTTCTCTATTTTTGGATGCTTTATATCCCTGTGGCTTTGACAGCATCTCTTTTGATATTCTACTTCTTTCTCACAAAGTGACCAGATATAGGCACTGTAAAAACGTAAGTGGAGAAACTCACATTGCCTTAGAGTGTGAATGCCAGTGTTGTCTTGAACCATGCATCGCTTGTGTCTTTGGTCCATGCCTGCCCTGGGGGTCTCCCAGTTTGTTACAAGGACGTGAGAGAGGGATGCTTTTCAAAGGGATTGTCCGAGCTGTAGGGCACAATTGTGGGGCCTTGGCTGTCAGTGGAGAAGGGGGACGTGTGTCACTTGAGGCACAGGTTTCTGGCTTTGTCGTCTGCAGGCTGGTCAGCTGGATCCAGCCATAGCTGGAGTGGCACAGGCAGGGTGGCTGTGAGGGGTATGTAAAGGCCAGCAGCCTCCTTCCCTGTCACATGGAGCCTGGGAGCCGTTTGCAGGCAGCCCTGGAAGGCGATCATCATGAGAGGGATAATGGCTTGTTTCGGGTTAATAGATCCTGACAGCCTAATTTCCCCTGGTGAAAATAAAAGGGAATAAATCTTACAAATACTGTAAAATCAATAGCTTGCAGTGAAGGGGATGACAAGACCCTATATCCACAGCACATTTTTTTGGTGAATTGTTCATTTCACTTTCATGCGGATGGGTTCCCTGTGGCTTTGCTAGAGCCATGTAATCCTCCATTCTCCTTTCTGTCATGCCTGTCTCTTCAGTGCCTGTGTTTTGCTTGCCTCTGAGTAGGGAATCTTAAGCCTTGAACTTGTTGGAGGGGAGTGCTGCCTTGCTGGGGGAAGATCCACAGTGCTCTCACATCTCGGAGGCTGCTCCTCCCTCTTCTCATTGGCGTGCACAGCTAACCTGGTTAAAAGTCTTTATCTGTAAATAGCTAACCATATCCTGACCCTCCAAAATAACCCAGGCATGGGAGCCTTTGTTCACTGCTCCATGGCTGTGCTCTCTAGAAGACCACAACCTCTGTTATGTTATTGACCTGAAATATTGACAGTTACCATTGGATTTTTTTGCATTGCCAAGGTCAGGGTTTGGGATTTGTGCACTGAGCAGCCAGAAGCTTCTCCAGATAAATCTGCAAATCCACTGAGGATAGTCTGCAATGAGTTGGGATTGGCAGCATTACAAAAATGGAAGATCATGAAATAGGAAGCAGTAAAACAGAGCTGCGGGATCCTTGCTGGTACATGCTTCACAGGCAGAGGCACAAATGTCTCTCTGCACAGAGTAAGCTTGAGGTGGACCTCAAGCTCCAGCCTTGAGGAACTCCGAGCTCCTTGGGCTGGGAGGAGCATGGACTGAGCAGTCCTCCCATAGGATTGTCCATGCAGTCTTGAGGAATAAGGCTTGGGATGGAGTGTTTTCTTGCTACTTGATTCTTTGTGAATGAAGATCAGTGGGATGAATGATCTCTATTCTGTACTCTTGTGGACCCTACTTTAAAGCCAAAGTGAAGGAACTACATGTTTCCCAATGTTCAAATACTAAAGATTATTTAGGTTGGTAAAAACTGTGGGAAAAATTACTATCCTCTCAGAGTTAAGAATCACATAACAAGGATTTAAGAGAAGCCTGTGTGAGTGGTTAATCCAACCTCTCAATTATAGGGCTTTTGCTCTTTCCTGTTAAAGTATTTACTCTTGAGCTTTTGCTTAAAGTTATGTCCTTCCTTAAAAGGAAAGAAAATTCTCGCTTTCTTTGCCTTCTGGATGCAGACATTTTTGGGCAAAGCCAAGTGAACTCTTTTCTTCAGCCTGTTCCAGTTTCCCACTTCCTCACTGTTGAAAGACACTCAGAGACAATCATCTTCTCTTACGACGGGGCACTGTCCAGGTGAGGGCACTGCCTTGATCTCAAACTCCTGCCTCTGAAACAGGCTTCCTCTGTGATGTTGAACTTGTTATGTCTTAACTCCAGTATTTCTTCTGTCAGATGGCTCTTCCTTCAGTTTCCCTTTTCTATCTCTTCATCATGTAGTTTTTAGACTGTTCAGACTCACTGTTGTCACTCTCTAAGTACAGTGCCCATTCAGTGATATCCTCTACTTTGCTGGCATTTCTGTTATTACATGTAGAATAAAAGTAATGGTGAGGGTTTTTCCACTGACAGTTGATGTTCCCTTCGAGATTTTCTTCCCCTGCCACCTGTTCTGTGTTCTGTTATCCCCTCTCTTCCCCTGTGTATTTGCCATTTATAGTGCTGATGACTTGGTGCTATGTGTTTTCTTCTCTTGTTACCATCCAGGGGCTGTGGGGACACTTTGCATAAAGTAATTTAGACTGAAGAGTATTTTTAAGAAGCAGAGGTATCACTCTTGGTATTACATCATGCACACAAAGACTAAAATTGCTTTCAGAAAGGGCTGGTCATTTGCTGCTTGCTGTGGGCTCTTCCTCCTCTCAGAACAAGAGAGAATCTCCACTCCCTTTCTACCACTAGGAATTCTGCAGATTTCAAGTGGTACCAAATGAAGAGCAACATTAATAAATTTATGCACGGAAGTCTAATTTAAATTGTACAGGTAGTTATGTTTCCTCGTAGCACTTTTTGGTGGAAAAAATCAAGGAATGGATGCATTAGAGTTCTACCTCTCCATTGTGAAAGGTAAACAAAATTCAATATGCTGTAGGCAGTCTGTGTTCACAGACAAGAGTCAGATATCAGGCTGGGCAGAGAATCTCCTAGTGACTCCTAGTCATAGTACATATTTTCCTCTGTTGGAGTAACTAATGAAATAATCATAATATTTAACAGTAATGATAATAGGTGGTTCACAAGTAGGGTTTTTCAGTTAAATATTATTGCACTCCCTTCTTTTTGATATATTTGTGTTAGAAGATACATAAGCCCATGATGGTAAAATACTTTTCAAATGTCCTTCAGCAAATAATCAGTGCCAGCCCTGGGAAGTGGAGGAAGGGTCTACTGGGTGGGAAAATGAATCTATAGTCATGAAGGTACAGAAGCACTTGGCATCCTTGGGAGAGTTGGAGCCCCTTTGCTCTGTGCAGATCATGGGAAATGAAAATGTTATCCTTGTGCCAAAGGATTTTTCACGTCAGTGGAAGTGGCAGAAGGAAAAATAGAGGCACATAATTGGAAGTGGATCTCTTGACTTCCCACATCTCTGTGAGATGTATGCAGGTGAACACTGAGTGTGCACTGCTGATGATAGTCCATGAGTTGTGTTCCAGGAATAAAGCCTCTCTGGATATATCTGGCTTTAATTCATGGAGAGAGTGCTGAAGTAGGTGCTTTTGATAAAACTGACTTGTAGGACTGAACCTTCCCTTCTGCTTTGGGGTTCTGCACCCCAGACACAGCAGGCTGGCATGTCAGGAGGCGGCTGCTAAGCTGTAACTTGTATAAGGTATCACGAGGCATAACAGAGGTCATGACTGCTGCGAATGTGTGGGAAGCTGGGGCTGTGAAGGGACAGCTTGGGGGAAAATGGGATAGTGCGTGTCTCATACTTGCTCTCTAAAACTTGGCAGATGTGTGGAAGTCATTTGTCTTGAGTCATTCATCAGGTCAGTGACAGAGCCAGAAATAGAATCCAGGTCTTCTGATTGCTAGAGCCACCATCGTATCTCCAAAACCATATTGCCTCTCAAAAGTTACTTCAAAAGTACGCAAAGCACCAAGGGATCTTTCACTTTCTTACCCAGACAGCTCTTTGATGTGGCCAGGCAGGTGCTCTTGAATCATGGCTGTATATTCAAAATCTGTGGCAGGTCTATTTCGAACAAGAGTTTAAAATGAGTTTTTCATGTGGTGAGGATCTGTGGCTATGGCAGGCAGAGGCAGGACCGCGATGCTAGAGATAAAATGAGTTATCTCTTTGCACTGCAGCTTTCAAGGTGACCTTCATGTTAAAAAACCCACCTTGAATGTAAATCAGGAAGCCTTATGTATTTGTTTATGATTTAGGAAATGCAGTTTAAATATGTGCTTTACAGACACCTAAGAGAGAACTTCTAGGAGACTTCTGCAGGTGTTGTGACTCATACACTATTCAGCATAACGATGTAAAATCATGCAGACCGCACCAGTGTGGAAATCAAGCCTTGGGAGGATTCGTTACGCAAGAACCTGAGCCTAAGTCCTCTGAATTCAGTTTTCTGGGGTTTCAATCAGACCCTGCATGCCTCTTTCCTGCTCCTCACCCCAACGTTGTGTTCTGACTGCAGCTGTGACCTGTGTCTTGCTGTGGATCTTCAGCAATTGGTTCAGGCTGTGTGCTAACCATATTCCTCTTCCAAGAAGACTGCCTTCATAGAATGATTTTTCTCTGGCATGACACTTCTCTATACAGCATCTTTCCCTTTTAGGCCTCCCAGACATTCTCAAGGAAACCTGGCTGCAGGCAAGTGCTAGGTAAGGCATGAATAATCACGGTTGCAATTTACAGGGTCTTGTAGCTCTGCCATATTGATGAGTGCAACAGTGGAAAGCGGGCACCGTGAGCATGCCACTACAGGCAAAGCAAGACAGAAAGTGTTGATTTTTCTTTCAGCAGTGAATATTGTGCTCAGCAGCATTTTCACATCAGTTGTGGGGTGTTCAGTGCTGCCTGGTATTGACTGCATCCATTGCAAGGAAGCAGAGGCTGAGCAGAGCCTGCAGGCACCCTCCTGCCATGCTGCATCATATGTGGGGCTGGTAGTAGTGGGGCAAAACCTGTCCAGTTCAGTGCTGCTCTGCTGCATCCCATGCATCCATGAAACACTGGATATCTAAATATTTTGGCTTGGGACAACTTATGTGCTATTTCTAAATCCCCTCAGGACATGGTGGGGGGGAGGGGATGAAATGCATTTGTATGTGGTATGGTAATTCTATTACTATTTTATTTCCTAAAAGAAGGTAAACTTGGGATTGGGGCTGCAATCAAAACAAAAACCATGAAGAAGTCCTAAAGTGCCAACAGAAGTTGAAACAATGCGTCTGGGATGGGACATCTGTTCTGGTGCTGTCAGGCCCGTGCACTCCCCTGAGTGGGATCTCATGTCTCATCGGCTTTTGCTGACTTGAAACCTTTTTTTCTATTTACATCTTAAAAGAATATTTGTCTTGATTTGGCATTTATTGACTATTTAATATTTAAACATACTTAATAATTCCTGAAATGAAACCATTTTCATGTAAATATGGGACTTCTAGTCTCAGCAAGGGCAGGCATCAGCAGTAAAAAGATAAAAAGCCCGAAGTAGGGACAGCGTTAATATAAAAAACAAGGTTCCCTGTCTCAGCAAACGTGTTGTGGACTTGTCTCTGCACTGGCAGCAGCAGGGCAAAGACTCCTCTGGGGACGCAGTGCTGCACTCGGCTCTGGTGTCAGAGGGCTGGTTACAGTCCTGACGCCATCCCCCTTGACTAGGGCAGCGAGGAGGGCAGGCAGGGATGGCTCCCTTTCACTCTGTTCCCGTCCCTGGGGACGTCGGGCGCCATCTCTGCCGAGGCACCTGCGGTGCCCCCTCTGCAGGAGTGTGGTAGAAGGTGATGATGACATGGCCTCTGGCACGGCAGTTTTTGTCACTTCACAGTCTCCTCACAGATTTCACATTTGACCTGACACTCTGTTTCCTTCAACTCTCTCCAAGCTGTTATTTATCTCTCACTGTCAGGAGCCAGCTCTCTGCTCCAGCTCCATTTGGGTAGAGCTTTTTCTGAAGGCAAATTCCTTGAGCCCCCATGTCCCTGCCGCTGCAGGTGCTTCCAGCATGAAATTTCGAGCCTCTCACTCACCCTGCAAACATGGGCTGTGCAGAAAACTGTTTTATGCAGAAGTTCCCCCGCAATGTAGTTAGAGTAATCCTGAGAGGGCTGAAGACAAAACAACAACAACAACAACCACGCAAAAATATTCTGTAGAACTATTCTGCCTGTACTAAGTTCTGTGTCATGCAAATTTACTTCGTGGGGCATGAGAGATTCTCAAATTCGGTGTAAGTGCCAGAGAACTCCTCTTTATAAATAAAGACATGGAAATAGCTTTCCGTCAGGAAGCAGCTCTGAGCTGTACTGCCACAGTGTACCCTAATGCCTGGTCATCACCTTTGCTTTCCATTTATCCTTTCCAGTGTACTCAGTGAATTCAAGTGTTTGGTTGTGCTTCTTAGGAATCAAGATGTGCAGTTCACAGTTTGGCCACTTTCATGCCTCCGGGGTGCAAACATAGAGCTCAGTATAAAAATAATAGGATTTGGTCCCATTTATCTAAACAGTGGGATTGGGAAGCTGTTTGCAGCAAGAGCTTTGTTGGTGTTACAACTGTCTGCCAGGGTAGGGCTTGAGCATATGTCATTTCCCAACTTGTTCCTGTTTCCTTGGACAGTAAACCCAGGCAGATGGGAATGACAGGGCTGCAGTGGTTTCCCCACTTAGGTGGACCCCAGGACTTGGAGATGTGCTGCGGAATGCACCTTCCCTTCAGAGCAGATGAAGGCAGAGAGAACTAATTCAAATGTGGTTTTCTACCTTTCTTTTATAGCTCCTAGGAAGTACTTTAAGAGCAACATGTGTCCTTGCTCAAATCCAGTGATGAGTATTTTCCACCTGGTGAATGCTTTCACTTCACGGAATCTATTGCTCCTCTTGGCTATTCGGTGGAGCCTAATAAGCCCTATCCTGAGAGCTATTTATCTATGTCCTGATGCTGGGAACACTGACAGTCAGACTGGAGAGCGTGTGCTCTGCATGCTGAGCCATGTGCTAAAACAGCATGCTGCAAAATATACATCCTATCGTCTGTGCAGGCACACAGTGAGCCTACATAAAGAAAGGATGGGGAAAAGCCCACAGGATAATCATCAATTGTTTAGCAGCCAGCACTCAAGAAACTCTGTGGCTTATCTAAGAGCAAAGAGTGAGAAACTCTCCCTGCTCTAAGAGAAACTGTGGTTATGATAATGGAAACATTATTGGTTTTTGATGTTTCAGACTATTCAGAGCGACAAGGAAACTTCTATCAGTTTTGAAGTTCATATGACTAAATACAAATTTTAAATCAAAAAAAGCCTTGGAGGTTTTGGAGAAGTTTAGATTATTAATTTGAAGCTAGATTTTAGAGATTCAAATCCCTGTGCATTTGGAAGAGTCTGAAACTTGAACTGAACCTTGTAGATTTGAAGAACCTTATACATTTGTTATTTTTTTTCCTGTTCCCTCTCCATTTTTCACTCCCTGTGATCTATCGGTGATCTTCAAAAGTCTAATCCGGTGTCCATTGGAGGCAATACAAATTTCTAGTGATGTCAATTATAATTGGTTAATCCTGTTAATGGTTGCTGTGGATTTTTTGTATTTTTCCATTGTTTGGGCTTTATGAAAAACCTGTTCTGTACCCTGTGTTTTGTATTAAATAGGGAATAGACCAGCTGTGATGATCTTTGTTGCATACATAGACTTTGTAAGCCTTAATATTGTTACAAGGAATAGAATTTTTATATTTTTAGCTTGTGCCATTTCAAATTCTTTAACTTTAAAAAATTCTGATCTTTCTATCAGTCTGATAGGTTATAACTGAGATACCTGGATAGCCACATACTGAACTTATAATGTCACAGGGGTTGCAGTTGCCACACATCTGTTTTTCACTCAAACCTGCCAGGACTGGGGAATCTGTGGTGTGCATGCTAATGAGTGATTTGCATGCCAAATCTCTTTTGGGCATGGGAGGGCTGGACATGCAGGGAAAGGGGAAAAAAATGAAGCAAGGCTGGATTTTAGCATTCCTTGTCAATTGTGCCACTAGGGCTTTGTGGCTGCTTCTTTCGTGGTTGAACATGTGCTGTGCCAAAACAACACCAGTGAGTGGCACCTCTTGGTCCCACTCTCCTCTCTGGCAGATGAGAGGGCCTGTGTGGCGGCCAGCGGAGCACCCTTCCCAAGCAGGGGATTCAGCCCTGGCTCCCCACATGTCCCTTGTTCATGTTGGGGCCTGGCGCTGAGGAAGGACACAAGGGGACTGGTAGCAACAGCTTTGGCAGCATTAACAGGCCTAGCTGGTTGGGAGAGCTCTGCAAAGCTTGACAGTTTAATTAACATGAGTTGGTTCTTTTCACTGGCCTGAATCTTGTGAACTCTCTCACCTGCCTTTGCTCAGTTTCTGTAAGCTGATGTGATTTCAGACCCTTTCCTCTGCATAGATTTCTATATTGTCCCTTCCTTCATCTCTTCTGGTGCATGATCACTTCCAAGAGTCCTAGGTCTTCAGGGCCAGTTCTGGTCCTCACAAAAGATACCATGTAAACCCATCTTTTCCCAACTCTTCAGCTTTATGATTGCTCCAGCTGATGGCTTATTGCCATGGGACATTTGAAATACTTAATGTGCTGTCTGAGGGATCCCAAGTCAGTTATCCTCCAGCTCACACATCACTAGACATGTGACAAAATCAATAAAGTACTAAAAGCATTTCTCTGCTTCAGCTTTTTCATTCTGTTGGCATGCTCCTTGTGTTTGGGGTTCTCTTGTAAGACCAGGATCCTTCCTGGTTTTCTGTACATGACCTTTCCTGTGTAGTGCAGTATCTGCGGCATCTTCTAAGTGGGTGATGAGTAACATTTGCCTTTAAAACTTGCTGTCCTATTTGACAGTGACATCTTGGCCAGCATGGTTGACTGATCACACTGCCTCCCCAGCTTCTGTTTAATTACCAGCTTATCAAAGTGGATGTTTTTTCCTGATCTGACTGTCATTTTGGCTTAAATTGTTTCTTCTAGCAGAAAATTATCAAGGTTTAATGGTTCTTTTTTGCAGTGCAGTCCTGCCAGCCTTACAATTTCATTTAAAGACAGACATCTAAGAAGAAAAGAGGCAAGCAAGCTTCTTGCACAAAAGCTGTTTGGAGTTTGAAAGCAAGTCTCCAATATCAAGCAGAGTTCTGAGACAGAAGCAGCAGATATCACTGCTGCTGTTAATAAGATAAAAAACCCAATTCAGCATGGCCACAGCAGTCAGAATTAGTCTGGAAGCCTAGGAGGAGTTGCTGTGTGAGATTTTTTTTCCTTTTTTACGGTCAACTACAATGTGGGTTATGTTAGGATAGTGACGGATCAGTGTGCCTTCCAGCATTATTCTCCTGTCCTATTTTATTGGAATTTTAGTCAGTGATGGCTAATGAAATTAAGCTCTGTCCCTCTTCTTTGCAGCAGTCCAACTGTGCATGCAGTGGTTAATGTGATGGGATGTAATGGGAGAAACAAATTGCCTAATTTTTGCTGATGGCTGCCAGAGTGCCCCAAGCACCTCGAACCCAGTGTGTGGCTGGGTGCTCTCATTTCTTCAGGGATAGCTGGCTTCATTCACTGGCTGCTTCGTATCTGATGAAAGAAAGAGGTTCTCAAAGAAGGCACCTCAAATAGGCCATGAGATTTGAGGCAGTTTTTTTGCTTCAGGGCCTTCTTTGGGCCATGAGGAGACAAAAAATAACAGCGAGCAGGGTTAGTAGAACAGCTAACCTTTGTTCTACATTTTTAGGAGCAAAAAGAAGGTCACTGCCCTTAGCCTTATCTCCTATTCCTAGCCAGGGTTTTTTGTTAACTCTTAGCATTTTCACTGTGCATTTGCCACAGCATTATCTTTCTCACACTGCTTTTTTCTCAGAGCCAGTGAAATAAAAGAGAAAAAAGATGTTTTAATTTCCAGCCAGAGGGAAAAGTGTTATCTCTAAGATGAGCGTGGAGAATATAAAAATGTGAAATGAGCTAGCTTTGTAGGGGTGCTGGCTGCTCACAAATTCCTCTTTTTGGTTCTGGTGCTCTCTGACACGTAAAGAGCTTTACCGTGGAAGTGCGTCTGTCCATCTTAATGCTAAGTCAGCAGGACCTGATGTTACAGAGAAGCATTTTCTGCTCCTCCTTGGACTGCAACTGTGTAAGGAACAAACAGATAATCTCTCTTACTGGTACCCTGCATTTCCATCATCTCTTCCCCTGTTGTGTGGTGGCTTTAGTATGGGCTTACATTCCCAGACATTTGAGTCCTGTGCTTTACTTCTGAATGAGAACAGCAGAGGCAATAGAAATGCATGTTTCTGCCTTCCACCAGAGCACCTGCATCCTTACCTAGAAGATAAAAGGTGAGAAGCCAGTAGTTTGTTTTCCAGACCTGGTTTTGTTATTGTGTGGTGTTGTTGGCATCACATGAGTGCACTGTTTTCTGTTTATGTCTTGTACTTACTTATTTTCTGTGACATTTCAGTCTGTTGTGAAACCGCTAACTCCTTTTTCACAGTTGACCAAAAAGTCATTAAATGGAACAGCTTTCATTTTACTCTCATTTTGTGTTGAGATGATTTGGATTCTTGCTGGTGACCCCAAATGAAAGGCTTGCTGTCCCATTGCCACTGACCTGACTCATGCAGCTACTCATTCCTACGTCACCTTCATGGCTACATAAATGTTCTCTTGGTGGAAGGTGATGCTGTGGATGCAGAACAGTTACAGGGAAAACACTGAAGGGGAGCTCATCTTCTGTGGTGTATAACATAGAAAGAAGTCAAGTCAAAAAACGCTGTAGAGACTAAACTGAAAAAAATGGGAATGAACAGGAAAGCCTGAGAATGGGTTTCAGGTAGTCCAGATCTTTCTGAGACTTAGAACAGATTTTCTTATGGACTTTTCTCTAGTGCATTGTAAGAATAAGCATTAATGTCAGGACAACTGCAAATATAAAGGGCTCGATAGCCAACAAGGATGTGTATTTTGAGTTCTGGGGTCTGAATTTACCTTGTAGTACCCTTTCATACCTATTACGTTCAGGGCAGTGTGTGTATAAAATGCCCTTAAACAGCATCTCCTATTTCTCCACTGCAGGCATTTTACACCTGCTTTTGATACTCACAGTGTGTGAGTGCAAATCACTATACAAGGCAATTAAGCCCTGTACAGCTTGAGAATTACTTTGGTAATGCACAGTTTATTTCAGTTGCATTTGTGGAAGTGTACTGGTTTTTACTTAACACCTTAAGATCCTCTAATCAGACTGTGCAACTCCTGGATGAATTGCCGGAGTTTAACCTCCAGATGCTGTGAGTTCACCTTCTTTGGAGTTGTCTTTCAGTGAGAAAATGCCACAAAGTCTGTCCTCCTCTGTGAGAAATGAAGGACTAAATTGCTCACACACTGTTATTCTTATCAGCCCCAAACATGCTGCATAGGGCTACAGCAGCTCAGTGGCACTTTGTACTGAGGAATAAAAACATATGAAGTCAAGTCTGATTTTCCAGAGATGGTGCATGCATGAAGAGAGCTTTGCTCCACATGAAGGAAAGGGATACACTTTGAACTCTTTATCCCTTTTCTTATGGAGCACTCATCTCCTCATACTGCTGTTCCTCTGTGCAGACCTTTTACACAGCTGTTGTGCTGAGCTCCCTGGAATGAGGGTATTTGCTGGCGTGTCTGCAGCAGCCAAGGAGGTGCTGAGCACGGTGTGCACAGTGAGCAACTGGCAGAAAAGAAACAGTAAATTAGCCTTTTTTTATGTCAATGTGTTATTATTACTATCACAGGTCCGCGTTGATACCCTGAGGTGGCTAATTTACATGGAATTTCTCGTGTTTTGAGCTTTAAACAACATCCCAGGTAGCCCAGTGAAAAAGGTTGTCAATGGCTTTTATACAAAAGATTGGAAATTCAGCCCCTGTTGGGACTGTGCTTTCAGCCACAGCATAGAAATATTAATACCTGTCTTTCTTCCCCTGTTCATAAACCAATTCTTACCGCTGTTTTTACCACCTAAACAAAAGAAATGGTCCACAGCATTTAAGACATACAAAGCCAAGACGTGTTATTTATGAAAAGAGCCAAGGCAGATAAAGAATGATTTATGATACTCATAGAGCACCTTTCAGCCAGCCAGGTCACATGACATTTACAAACTGATTGTATACCCTCTGAGTGTCTATGTGTGTTGTGAGATAAATGAAAGAAGTGTAACTTTTTCTAGAAGTAAGTAAAAGTAATGTACATTACTACAACAATAGCTTAACAAATCTGCACATTAATTTCAAGGAGACAGAGAACAACTGAACAGCAGGAAAGATAAATGTACTGTAGCTGGGTGGGTCTTGAAGCAGCACTAAAACCTTTACTTCAGTGAGCAGTGATGTGTTATGTCGGTAATGATGAATGTCGGGCACTTTGGGTGTACCCTGTGCTGAGTTTTGGCACCCAGAAATCGGGAGCTGCATCAATTTATGCTGACCCAAGCATCTGGCCAATTCTGCATTAAGTTTATTCAGACTAAATGAATTCCTGAAAAACACAACCTATCACTGTTTTGGGAGGAGTAGGAGAGTTTCATTGGAGAGTATTCCCTTGCTGTCCTTTCTGTTTTCTGTTCATAAGACAACTTTCCTAGAAATGAACCACACTATTTTAACTCTTTCCTGTGGTGCCTCACCTGCCTGATCTTAGTGTCAAGATGTGATTGCAACTTAAAGAATCAGCAGTTTCTGTTGTAAGGCATTTTGTCATTGAATGTTTTCTCTTGAAACATGGTAAACCTCTTTTACCAGAGACCCCCCTCTCTGAATGGGGTGGTTAGAAATCCAAATATGATGGATGGACCTGCCATCACTTCTTCGTGTTTCAATTTTCTTCTGGCACTGGACAAGTGCCAGCCTCTGCTCCAAGCACTCTTCTTTCACTGTGAATCAAAGATCATATATCACTGTCTGTGATAACAGCTCCTGCTGCTTTGAACCCTTGCCCTCTGCAGATCCTCCTGTTTCCTGGCTCTGTGAGCATCCCCAGAGCATGACTTGCCTTTGGAAAGGGGTTTTCAAGTTGTCCTTTTTGCTTTGTCATCCCTGTGTTGCTGTTTTCCAGGGCCAGGACCCTTTATAGCCACAGAAGACTGTAGGAGCTTTGAATTTGTGCCATGGGCAGCGTGTATGGGCTGCACTCTGTGTCTCCTCCTTCGGGTGAGATGGCAGCATAGGTAACCTCCCTTCTGCCTGAAGTTGGAAGGATTAATGCCTTCAGCACCTGCAAGACCCTTGTTCAGTTTCTCCTAAGCCAGACATGAGGCTCTCACATGCAGCTTCACTGATGCTGGTTAGCAATGCCTGCCATGCCTACTGTGCTATAATGCATCCATTCCATAAACTGAGTGATTGGGACAGAGCAAGGGTGGATATTTTTTCTAAGTTCTATGGCAAACAATTGCATAGAGAAGAGGAGGACCTGAGAATATAGGCGCTGTTCTGTAACTGCTGGACTGACTCGTATTTGGAGTGATGTGAGGTAGTTTAGGAAGCACCAGTGTTTGATGATTGCTTTCTGGTCAAATAATCTAGCTGCAGAACTCAGATTACCACAGGAACTACAATAAAAAGCACCAAAACATGGGTTGAGCATCATTCACAGGCTTAACTGTTGCTTCATTGAAATCCTTGCTGTTTATAGCAAACAATGCAAATGCATCTATTTCCATGCAGGAACTGAATGCTGCTAGAAATTAAAAGATGCAGAAGACAAGTAAAAGCTTACCAGGATCCTGTGATTGTTAACACTGATTTAGTCCAGAGAAACAGCTGATACATCTGCTTTTTTGTAAGGTATTTGAAAGAACTCTCTGTCTTTTGTCTTAAGAGATATAATCCTGAAAGAATTAAAGGTGACAGATGATCAGTTGAGCTATTGATCTGTTGATTGATCAAGCTATCACATGAATGCTTGTATGTCCTCATACATCAAGTGTGTGAACTTTTGCTAAGGCATTAAGAGTGAAATAATATTAATAATAATTTTTGCCATTCCACAAGCTGTGCATGTACATGCATATATATCTGGTGTGTTGCAGCAGGTGAAAGCACGACTTGCAATTCTCTAGAGAGACGGGCAGTAACAGAGATGTTTTTTGTGTTCAGCTCTAAATGTGGGCAGAGCTGCACTTTTAACAAATATGTGAGTGATGGCTCTGGTGTGCAGAAGTTGCATCCTGTGAGCCTCCCGCTGCTGCTCTGTGGTGTAATTGCGTAGGTGTGGCGCTGTTATCTTGGAGATTGCAGTGAGGTCCCTTGAGTAGCTGCTGCCAGTACTGTGAAAAAAAAAAACTTGAGCAGAGGGCGGAGAAATTGAAATTATCTCAAACTTAATGAGGAGTCTCTGATGTGTACAATGACCCGATATAGCTACTGATAAGTAAGCAGGTTCATTTTACATGCACTGAAGCTTATTCTAATTATGTGGCTGGGTAACTAAACACCACTAATTGTCATAGCCTGTGCTGGTTTTGGCTGGGGTAGAGTTAATTTTCTTCCCAGTGGTTGGTATGGGGCTGTGTTTTGGATTTGTGCTGCAGGGTTGATAATATAGAGATGTTTTGGGTATTGCTGAGCAGTGCTTACCCAGAGCCAAGGCCTTTTCTGCTTTTCATAGGGTCACACTGGTGAGGAAGTTGGAGGCTGTCTTCTCCACCGGTCAGTGAAGCCCTTCCAGGTGCCACGACCCTCTTCATGAGGTACAACAGCTACTGGCAATGGCACTTTCGAGCTTCTGGAGCTGAAAGGTGTCAGGTCAGGTTTATAAAAGTGTTTGCGAATAAGAAGCTAAGTAGGGAAATGCTTCTCCTGCACTTTTGTCTAGATGTCACAGACTTCTAAAGGAGCTAATGGGAACAGTCTCTGATAAAGTTAAGACGTTCTCAAAGGAAATTCAGGCATCTCTTTGGGGAGTACCTTTGATACATCATCCAGAAAGCTCTAATAGAAAATTTTGACCTCAGATTTCCCACAGACAGTTTCTGGATCTCCAAATAGTTTTTCTTGGATTATGTCCTAGAGAGAATCCCACAAAAATACACAGAATTTCAGGCTAAAGAGAGGAATGGGTTCTGTCAAAACAAGGGTGGAATTTCCTTACAAACAGAGAAGTTAAAAGGGTCTGATCAGGGAAAAATCATGGGGCAGCTATTATACCGCAGAGCTGTTCCAGCAAATAATTTGTCTCTGTATTTAAAAGTAATAATGAAACAAATGTACTTACTTTGGTACTTAAAATAACCTTAGGAGATTAAAACAGAAGATTAAAATGATAGTTTTCATTTGTCAGTATTCATATTTTTTGACCACTATGCAAGTTTCCTCTGTTAATGAGGTGTTAGCTGTTTTCATTTTTGCCTATATAGTAATTTTCTGCTCAGTTTCAATTTTAGATTTTATGCCCCAACACAGAGATGCAATCACCGGAGCAGACTGTTAGTTTATATTTAAAATTCCTCCACTGTTCTGTTCCTTTTTAAAATTAACATATAGCCCTATGGAAACAATTCTGTTAGGCTTGAACATTGTAAAAATCCTTCAGAAATGAAATTCTAGCAGTGTGACATCCAGTATTCTATTAATCTGGGAAATAGTTTGTTTCCTTGTAAGCTCCAGTACTGTCAATACATGAAACCCAAAAGTTGTGCCACCACAAGTCTAAACGAAAACTTAAGTTTTTCTTTGTATGTTGAAAATTTGCAAAGCATCCATTTGAATATATTTAGCAAAACTTTTATTAAAGGCATTAAAAGGTTCTGGGCAGTTTTGAGATCCATGCAGAAAATTGCATGAATGCTTGAGAAGCCACCACTGCTTGCGGCTAGGTGTCAGAGGGAGAAGACTGGAATTGAGAGCTTAGAAGTGATGGATAGCCTTCAACTTTACTTGACCCCAAATATTTCCAGGCACTGGGAACAAAACTTAATGGATGAACCCTAGTTTAGACCATGTGTATATATTTCAGAATCCATTAATGACTTAAGTACATTTTGCAATATTGCAGTATTGAGTGTAGTGTAACAGATGTGAGCTGGGAATGCCAAATCTATCCCAATTTATACTGAAGCAAAGGTTGTTGCTTATTCCTCTCATCTTGGCAAAAAGTTGTATGTTAGACAAATACGTGATATAACCTGATTATCAGGATTGCACTGGCTTTCAGGAGTGATGAATATGTGGAAAAAATATCTCTTGCGTATGAGAATAAGTGCAGAAGGAAAACCTAGTTGCCTTTCTATGGGAATAAATTAAAAATAGCTGCACGGATATCACAAGAGTCTCATGCTTATTATGTTAATGCAAGACAAAGATAAAATGCATTGTTTCAAACAAAATAATACATTTAGCAAATATGATGAACTACAGGGAGTTTTAAAGAAAGAAGGAACATTTTCCCACTGCAAAAAGGACAATTTTGGTTCTACCATACAGGCTTCTACGGGATTTTTCAGGGTATACGTCTTGCTGAGGCATTGCACATTTAACAGCAGGGGACTAAAATGACATAGACTGGCTGATCCATGCTTAATTCTAGAATATCCATTAACTGTCTTCTCTTTGCTAAAAATCTCCAGAATTAATGTGGTTTACATGTACAGGTGACGATAAGAGGTCAAGAGCTGTTTAAAGGACTGGGTGCATTTGTGACAAGGTATAGACATCGATAATTTGGGAGCGATCAAGACTGAAAGATTTACAAACAGAAGGTGTGAGCAGTAGGGTACATGGCTGTAGATGTTCAAATCTGCTTGAGAAGCTGCCCTAGGAAAGTGCTAAAAAGATGTACCACTTTATCCCTATGTGGAAGAGGTGCCAAAATGGCATATCTGATGCGTACAATTTTGGGTAGAGATGGGTAAAAAATAATTACCTGTCAAGGGTTTTTTTTTAATGTGAAATTTAATTTTGGCCTAAGCGATTCTTTTGTTCTTGTTTTCAGCTTTTTCTTACAAGAATATATCTATGTTTACAAATTAGCCAAAACCTAGAACATGTAGACAAGCATTTGATCCAAACCTAAGTTTTTAAAGTTTTATTTTCTAATGGAAATTTGCATTACTCGTAGGAGTTTTTGATGAGAAGAATCTAAATTTTTTGTATTTAAAGGTGTCCATAGGAAAGAAACCCAAGGAATCCATGTTTCAGCCTTCTGCAATGTTGAAGAGCTTGGAGGCTAAAGAAGTCAGGGAGGAGCTTTGCCTTGACCTGGGCAATGTGTCTGTGGCACCATGGTGTTGGGAGCTTTTGAAGGCTTGGTGTATGGGGGAGCTGCCAGGCTGTGTCAGTAGACCGTGTGCATGTGCTGCTGAGCTCTGAAAAAAATCAGTGTCTTTTCAAGCTGACATTTCAAACCTTCTGCAGCACTGACACGCTGGTCTAGGCAGCAGTCTCTGGGGAAAGGGGCATAAATATTCCTACTTGGACTTCATCATGGTAACCAAGGCACTGAAAGACACCAAGAGACAAGATTCTATGGTCTTTGTCCTCTTTGCTGTCTTCTTTTTTGCTTTTTTTCATAGAGCAGAGTTGGTAGGACTAACTAACAGTGCCAGGCCAGGATATGGGGATTTTACATGGTTGCTATCAAGCGGCTTAGTTTGAGAGCCTCCTGACTCAGCACATTCTCAAATTTAAGAGTCTGGAATCAGACCCAACTAAGACTTATTTTCAAAGCTCAAGATACAGGGGCTTTTTGTACTGTTAAATGTTCTCTGTTTGATCCTCAGAGCTTGCAAGGACATAGCTGGGCATACAAAGCTCGTGTTACCCTCATCCTCCCACAGGTTTTCAGGATCAAGACTGCCTGGGAGGCAGAGAAGGGCTGGTTGGAGCCTTCATATCTCCCAAGGTCTTGGATTTGAACTTTAGCCCAAGGGCATGTTCTCTGTATCAGTCAGGTTGTTTGGATTAGTGTGTCTGAGTGTCATTCTTTGAGGTTTTGCAAAACTTTGTTTTTGCGGAGCCATTCCTCTTGAGTGTGCAGCTGGGAGCAGCAGAGAAGACAAGATGCACAGCAGTTACAATCATAACCCACTTCTGTGTGCTGTGGTTTGAATTTAGGTACATTTCTGTATCTCGTGGTGGTACATGGAGTGTGTTTACTGCATGCACACTTCTCTGACAGTGTGGGTCCTGCGGACCCGGGCAGCAGCTCAGAGCTTCATGCCTGGTTTGATGTGCTTGCAGTTTCTGCCAGCAGTCTGTGGTGAACTATGACAGCGCTGTGAGGAAACCCTGCACAAAGAGGGCCTGTCCACTCCTATACCCATCACTTTCTCCCTTCCAGCATGCTGATGGCTGCCTGGCATTATACCTAGGTGAAGGGAGTCCTCCTGTAACCTGTGACATTCAGGGACTGTACCAAATTAAGAAAGTCCAGCTGTAGAACTGCTTGCTGGTGTAAGCCTACTGCTTTAGATAAGCAGGCTAGTGTGGTTCCAGGCCACTCCAACCTGCTCAGAGAGGTAAATCATTGCTAACCATAGGCAAATGTAATAAGGGTTGGTAGGCCTTGATCTCCCTAAGTTTTTACATGCCTGTAGACATCCAGCCCCGTTCCAGTAAGTTTTCTCACCAGAACTGTTGAAGAGTAACCAAGGCTGGCAAGGAGTTAGCCTTCTGTTAGAAGTTAGCCATGCTGCCCAAGGGCACAGACACAAGTCATGTTGGTGAAGCCTTCCCAGATTACCTCTGGTTTGAGGATGAAGAAAGTAATCCTGCCAACTGCTGAACATCTTTCTGGAAAGCTCGGCACTCATCTTCCATTCATGGCTCTGAGAGGGCTCAAGTGTTTTCAGGACACACTCAGAATGAGGCACAGAAGAAGGCTGTCAGTCAATCTGGTCCTATCCTCAAGCAACAGAATACTTTAAAAACAACAGAGTGTGTCTGATTTTTCTTGTTTCCATCTGTAGATATAAATGTATGTATGTTCAAATGATTTTGTGATTCTGATGGTGAGTGGCAGATGCGAAACACTCAAATGCCTGGATTTTAATACTGTTACTTCATCAGGAGAGTGAAAGAAGTAATGAAGCCTGTTAAAAGAGAATATCTTGGCTGCTTATTTTGCTTCATAAATATTCATGAACACCCCCTCTCCTTTCTTTGCCCTTTGACTGCTTCTATTAACTGGGAGCCATTAGCTGTGGATGAGGCTTGAACCTCATAAAACATTTTGTGGTCATCAGACGCATTATTGGAAGAATTTGCAGACAAAGATACTCCTGACATTCACATCTGTTCCATCTAATTATTCCTAAATTGAAATCGTGAGGCTGTCTTTGTGACAATGCTATACATTTCTGTGGAGTTGATTGCATTATTAGAAGCAGTGGTTTACAACTTCAGCTGGGGAACGAGTGAGACACAGATGAAATTTCTGTTTTTCGTTGCAGTATTCCCAGTAATATCAAAAAAGTTTGAGAGCATGTATGATGTATGTGGAAGCCCGTGTATCATGTATAAACACATTATTTTTTATATTAATATTTTATTGAGAAGGTCGGAGGGCAGTAGTAGAGAGCTTACTCATTGCTTGAATAAGGGGTGAATACTCCTCAAAAGAAAGTATTGGTAGTAGAAAGTATTCCTCTGTCAGGATTGAGTATGCCGTGGGGAAGGCTTGGTTTTGCAGTAGCTCCATGCTTGGAGATTCCCAGGGAGGTCTGCCAGAAAGTGCAGTCTTCACTCCCTTGGCGCAGCCCAGGAACCTTCTCAGAGGAGACTGCACCAGTGTCCAGGACTCCATGTTCTGGGTGGCCAGGTGGCCACGAGAAGGGCAGGGACACAGCCATAAGAACTTTAGCTACATGGATCCTTGGTGGGAAAAGCAGTCATTTGAATCACTAGATCTGTTTTTTCCCTTTTCTCCTCTGTCCCACTACCCTTGCCCCCACCCCCTTCAGTGTGGGGTTTTTTATAGCTCCTTTTTTATTTTGGCATGTCTATACGGCTTGATAAGTAATACCCACTGTAAAGATTGCTTTTTTGAGGTAAATGTCCGAAGACAACCAGAAGAAATCAGCAGCACATTTCACAAAGGATGCTAGATGACTGGTAAATGCTAACAAATGTTGATCAGCTCTTGACTAAAGAAACTCCAAATTGGAGGTGAATGTTTCCTTAAATGGCACATTATTTTATTGTGCTCTCACTTTCTTTCCATACATTTTTTGCTTCACCCCCAGACTTGGGATGGACCTCCAAAATGGGACATGTCATCCCATAATGTTGATAATAGGTGGAAACTGGTGTTGTTCTTTGTTACGGCAGATTGGTTTGGGGATTTAAGGATGAAGGAATAAAATGACCAGCTGCTTGCCTGAAAGGAAGATCCAGTCCCTGTCTCATTAACAAAAAAAAAAAATTTGTTTATTTTTTGCAATTATTTACAGACTGCCAATTCACTGCCATGTTTTTAATTTTTATTCTCTATGCACACACCCACCCACCTCACTGCAAATATGTTATAGAAAAGCTGAAAATTACAGGATGTCTAATTAGAAAGCTTTGAGAAAAAGATGACAAAGAATCATTCACCATGGAGACAGAACTTGCTTGCTGGTGTATAGCCAGCTAAACAATGCCGGAGACTCTGATAAGCTATTCCTGGGGAGAGTAGGAGTTAGCCTGTGTGAAAATTAGGGAGCTGGTATGCAGCATGTTATGGAAGAGCAAAGCCCTCTTCTCTTCTAGAGGGACCAGAAACAAGGATACATGAATGCAGAGTGGTAAATACACTGGCTGCATCTTAAATCTGTTTCATAAGCCAATGTAGTGCCTGATTCAGACCTCTTAATGCAGCAAAACCCCCACTTTTTGCTTTCAGTGACTGTTGTTAGGTCACAAGCAAAACAAATCTGTGGTTCCTCTATAGACCTGGTCATTAGAGGTGATCTGGATATTACAGGTCTGAATGTAGCTTATGAGAGTACCAAATTTATACAGTGCACAGATTAGGAGGATTTTTAACTTCAGCTGCGAAATCCAAATGTTTGTTCTCAATTTGTATTCCCTCAGCCCTGTGGAATTGGCCAGAAAAAAGATATTTGGTTCAGGGCTATTTTTACATGTGAGATGTTTGTCACTAGCAGAAAATTTGGCATGATAGGCAGCCTCTGCACAAGGCTGTCTGGGGACAAGAATAGCAGAAAGCGCTGCAGATGAAGACTGAGGTGCACTGTCGAGAGTGATCTTTACTACTTGTAGAGAAATTGCATGGTGCATGACTAGATCGAGCACGTAACATAAGCTTCTCTATCTATTCCGCAAATATGCCATTCTGAAGGTTTCAGACTGTTTTTAGCAGAAGAGCTTCCAAATTCTTTCATATTCCCCACATTTCAAGAGCTATGTAGTGACTCCTGTTCGCAGCTTTGTAAGCTGTGGGCGTGCATATTGTTGTCACCACGGATTGTCACACATGACAGCGTTACACCCAATGCAGCTTCGCATCAGCTCTGCACACGAGGTGTCAGATCCACCACAGCACTGTGCCAGACCACCCTGCTTTCCTCAGAGGCAAGGGAGGCAGGGACACTTTTACTTCCATTTTGGTTTAGGCCGTGTTCAGTCTAATGACCAATCTGACCAACCAAGACCAGCCTTGGTGCCAAAACTCTTTAATCAAGCAAATAAAAAAAAATTCAAACATTGCTGGGAACATACCTGCATTATTGAGAGCGGGAGCAAATTTGTCAGCAAATCTGACAAAGATCCTACTGTGAAAACATTTGGGGTCTAAATTTATACCTTTCTGCTCAAAGTACGTCTGCTACTTTAGAAGTACGATTTGATTTGCATTTGGAAGTGATCACCAAGCTTTAACTGAGATCCAGAAGTCACTGGGGGTTAGTTCAAAGGATTCTTATGAGAACTAGATGAAATTTGGGTTCTGTTTCAAATAAGGGATTGTGGTGGATTAACACCAGCTGGAAATGAAACTCCAAATAAGCCACTCCTCTTCCCCCCACCTCCTTTGGCAAGAGAGGGACAAAGGCACAGACTGCGGGTCGAGATAATAATTTACTGAAAGACAACAGTAATGGAATAAGAAACGCAGAGTAATAGTAGCAATATTAATAACAAAAGCATACAAAAAGAGAAGCTGCTTCACCCACACCTTGATCACTTGGACCTCCTCATGAAAATGTGAGATAGCTGGGATATACATATTTCCTAAGAAAACTTTGCTGGCATGTATCGTGCAGGAAAAAAAGGACATTTTCTCTTAACATACTAAGACAAAATTGACTTTGCTTCTGGCTTTTGATGCAGTGCTGCCATTTTGTCTGGTCATCAAAGGGAAGTAGTTGGCAGAGGTCACTAGGAACTTCTCAGCAGCATATGCAAAATGGGATATTTTCATTCCCACAAATGTGAATGTGAGATAATTTATATCTGTGTGCACTGCTCAGTTTTCCTAAGTTTTGGAGCTTTTGGATATTCAGAAGTCAAAGTCTGCAAAATGTGTGAGCTGTATTTGTTGAGGCTCCTACAAGTGTTCTCACATGCAACCTTCTCTTCATGCACCTGTATTCAGCTGCCCATACCTGGCTCCTACCATGCTTTCAGGTATGATTCACCAAGATTATGCAATTTAGAGCAGGCAGCATGGGATAAGTGATTAAAGAACCTGCTCTTGAAATTAAAACTCCCCAGATGGGTCGTTTGTTCATAAGAGACTGCAGAAGGGCTAAACCCAAGCCACAGCTGCTGGTGGTAGTCTCTAGGTTTGCATCTTAAGTGTGGGAGGGGAGGCATTGCCTTTGACAAGGATGCCACGTCTGACAAATTGCAGTATGTACATGCTGAGATGGAAGATAAAAACAAAGGGAAAATGAAGGTTTAAATATCAAAAAATTGTTTTCAAGCAGAACTACATTCTTAAAGTTGTGAGGAAAAAGTGGTGGATTTCTTCTGTGTGATTAGGCTGGCCCATCAACAAGGGTCCTGGATATTTGAAACTACAAAGCAGTAGTGGGTGATATACAATTCTGCCAATGCTTTTTGGTCAAGAAGTCTATCCAGGAGAAGTGATCATACCGTCAAATCAATGGCAACAGTGACCTGCTGAGCTGATTAAGATATGGGCTTTCTTTTCAGCACCTCTTCCCTTCCTGTAAACCCTTCAGGTGTTGGCAAAGCAGAGCCTGTTCCAGCTGTGTAGGCAGGATGCTCCTCTCTCCTCAGGCCAAACCCAAACTCACCATAGGAGGGGTGGACACTGTCAGAGGAGAGTCTCTAGGCTAAAATTTCTCCCCCCTCAAGCTCACAACAGATTAAAAATTTCCTGTGTTTGTCCATGTTCCTGGCTGGGTGTACAGTATTCTCTAGAAGAAAACCACTTGAGCCAGTAATTAAACATGTCAGCTCTTTATCCAGGAGAGTATTATATTAAATTATGTACAGTAAATATTTTTGGAAGGTAGAATTCTAAAGAGAACTTATTGATTTATGGCAAAGGGCCAAGCTGCTGATGGGTTTGGCAGACGTGTTCAGCATCCAGGACCAGCCTGGGGATGGCGTGTGCTCGGGAGACACAGGGAGCCAGGCGTATCGGCACGGAGGGAGGCGGCTCTGCGCTCTGCAACTCTCCCTCCTTCTCGCAAGTACACAGACAAATTGTGAGCACCCCCCGGCTTTCTGTATGCCTGTTGAATCGATAATGGCAATTTAGGAATGCTTTATCAGCACTACCGTCTCAGCTGTTCTTGTAAATGGCAACATTAGCAGGACTACTGAGCCATAGCAAGCAAGGGTGGCCGTGAGGTGAGGGCGGAGGAAAGTGTCAGCAATATGGATGGCTTTGCCAGTACTGTCAAGGACTGGAGGTGATAAACAGGCAACTAGAGATGTCATTTCAGCTCCCCAGGGAGACCAGGGTCAGACATTCATCATATCTCTTTATTCTGGGGGGAAATGCTTCATGTGAGACAACACATGGTATACTTTCGTGTGTTGCCTTCTGTGAAGACTGATATATGCACTTGGTTTTTTCATGTGTTTGGGCCCTCAGTGCTCCTCAGAAATGCTTTGCATCTCTGTGTACAGTCAGATGTCCCTTTGTCATCTACAATGTAAATAGGAAGTGATCTCGAGGGAGTTATGCTATACTAGCAGAGAATGGGTTAGGTAACCTGAAGAGATTTCTTATTTGTAATGCCTTTCTTTGATTTCCTGGGGATTATTTGCACGCGCGTGTTTTAGCAAAGGGTGCAGGACTCTTGCATGGCATTATAGGAATGTAATGTTCCATCTGCACCTGGCTGTGGCACACACAGCATGAGCTAACTCACAGCTATGGGATCACAACACAGTGTGCTACAGGTGTGTGCAGGGGGGATAGGCAGGAGTGAAAATGTATCACTGAGTAAGCACAGCGAACATTTGCCATAATTTACTGCTTGTTAAAGTAAGGTGCATGTTTCAGAAGTGGGAATGCATGTTAAATATGCCCAAATCTGTGCTTGTAGATGCCTGAGTTGTAGGTAAAAATTTGTGTGCAAAATTTGAACATTTACACTGTGCTTTGTGTGGTTTTGTGTATTCCTGTTTTTCAAAGATAAGTATATTGTGGATTTATTGAAGAAATTATGCATACAGGTATATTTTTATTGTAAAATGTAGAGAAATATAAGTGTAGTTTCCTACAGTCATTTTCTTTTCTGCTGGGGAGTTGATAATGTTTGTGATAGTTGCTCAAAGGAAGAGAAAGATCTGGTGTAGTACAGGGTATGGCATTATGTTCTCTGCAGAGATCCATCAGTTCATTAGTTAAAGATGGCTCTTCATTTTGCAGTATAAGGTCATTCCATGTCTAAGTGATGAACATCTATTTAACTCATAAAAATTTTAATTTAAAATGCCCAGTGCCTCTCCTCAGCTGGAAAAGAGCTATCACTGGATCTTTCTGCAGCTATCATAAGGAAAAAAATTAACCAGGGTCAGCAAAGTGTTTTGTATACTGCCCCTTTGGTGGTTATCATGTGTCTCCAAGGGTGCTCTTCACTTGAAACGTTCAGAGGTTTGGTGCAGCATCCTGCTGTTTTTGCAACGTTTTTAAATTTTGCCATAACTAAGGTGAAGTTTCACAAAGACAACGCTTTTGAAGAGTTTGTTAGTATTGCCTGCTTGTGGTTGAAAAAAAAAGCAAACTAAGCTTGAAAGGTAATGAATGCAAATTTGTAGCATGTTTCACTTACATAAACAAATGGTGGCTGTATATGCAATCAGTCCAAAGTTTGGATGCCCAAGTACCAGTCTGCAGCAGTAAAGAAAAATGCATGAAAATCCTGCATTTTGGAGCATAGCATGAAATTTTCATCTCATGGAGTTTGAGCGGTTGCCTTGCAGAGCATGTCCTGTTCTCCCATCTCACAGCATAATAGTGTGTGGCTTACCGAGCATCTTTTTCCAAAATAATTGCTGAAACCCTTTCTGCGGTTTGATTGAACATTCTTGGATGCTGCCAAACAATCCAGATACGATTTGAATTTCCACTCTTCTACAGCACAGTAGGCGAATGAGTCTTGAAGTTGTATTTAATCTGCTGACTTCACTGGAGTCATGCCAGGTTAGGCCAGCTGTGAAAATTTGGCCCCAGGTCACTAATGAGAGCTCTGTCTCTGGAGCTCCAACCTTGCAGTGGTCTTCTGGACACTGCTGGCACTTCTCTCATGCAAAAAACATACGAAAAATTTTGGTTATGATGCAGTTAAACCCTCTTTAATTTGAAAGTGATTATAATCAGTGGAGAAAATCCTGTTAATTAGGCAATTATGTACTCCACTTCTTTTCCAGCCTCCCTCTTTCTTCACTCTCCACCTTGTTTTCTACTTTGAAAATCAGAAGAACCGACATATTGTTCTTGGCTTCTAATTCTAAATTAATCTCCTGGGCCAACCTCATTCCAATCAGTGCACCTCTCCCTTCAGCAGAAGGATGATTTAAAGCCTCCACCATACCACTGTGATTATTTAAAAGCAAAAGGTGACAGTGTGTGTGTTTGTGTCCATTCCTGTCTTTCAGTACACCCTCTCAGGACGTTTCAAGTGTCTCTTACAATAAAACCTCACAAGGTAAATTGACGTCAGTTTCCATTATAGCTTGAGGATGCCTATGAGTGAAAGCTTTACTGACCAAACATCCAAGGCTTTGCTGTTCTGGACGTTATTAACTGGTGTGCTGGATGTCAGTCAGAATCCACAGATGTGAGAAGTTGTTCCTCAGTGTCGCTGTATAGGCAATGAATAAGGTCCTGTCAGCTCATCACAATCCTTCTTATCCTTTGTGTTCCCTTTCATCCCACCTTGGCTTTGTTTGATATTGGTTATCTTGAGGAAACAAAGCTGTGTTTTACTTTCTCTGGCAGCACCACAGTCCCTCCCCAAACCTGAAAACCCATGCTAGCTCTGGGGTTGTCTGTCTTTAATGTTGTCAAGGTAACCCTAGGGCTTCATGCAGTGATGACCTGGGGGCAAAGGAAATATTGGCTTTTTTAAAGCTTTTCCAAAATATTCTCAGTCTCTGCCATGAGGGTTGGTTGTGAAACAGAGACCAGATGGGTAATCAAAATTAGTAGTTATGCTTTTTAGAGAAACAGGCCATCAGGTGAGTACTGAAGGAGAGCTGGAAGTTTATCATCAATATAAATAGGTGCAAGGTTGGGAAGAGAGAAGGGAGGGGAGTGGGGAGAGTCTGTAATAGCTCAGCATTAAGGCTGTCAACCCTTCCCCATGCCAGAAATGGAATGACGCACGGAAGTGGAACAGGAGTGGGTCGAGTGAGTGGAGATGGAAAGGAAGCAAGGGGGAGGCAGGTGGAAGCTGAGGAAGACTCCATGAGACCTGCAGAAGTAGAGTAGGAGTGGTTGTGACATGTGAAAACAAGTTTGGGAGTGGGTGGAATGAGTGGGCATGGAGCAAGGGTGGATAGGGCCTACAGCCACCTAAAGACCGCATTTGTACTTCTGACAGTTTTCTTCTCTTTTTGGTGTTGGAGAGCAGTGTCTTCTCTGAGGGACATCTGAAAGTAATGAGAGGATGGAGAGAGGCAGCTGGTGGCACCTCCCAGCCTGGAAAGAGCACAGGAGACATTTCAGAAGCATTTAAATGCTTTGCCCTCCAGCAAGGAATCCGACTCCAGGATGCCTTTAGATACCACACTTCTTGGCAGCAGAGCCTCACACAGCATCCTGTGTGGTGACAGTGTGAAAAATGTTTGTCTCACAGTTTTTAGTCTCCCGCTGCCCAGGGGTGGCTCCCCATCATGCAGATGGGTGGCACTTTGTTGGCCTGAAGTGCTCCTGGCTCCCAGCAGCAGCACCAGCTCCTCCTGCCCACCCCTGCAACAGAAGGATTGAGGGTGGGACAGCAAACAGCTTGGCCTCAGAGCCAGGGCAGACCTAGCCATGTCTCCTGGTGCTAGCCTTGTCTGTAGCACCAACTCAGAATTTGCAAGAGGTTGTGGTAGGGATTGAGAGGGCTGGTGAGTTTATAAAAAACAGAGTGAGAGGGAAGGGGTGGAGAAGCAAAGGTGCATTTTAGCCACCCTCCTCTCTTCCAGGACTCTTTCAGATTAAGCAAGATGTTGAACACCACTCAGCACAGGGTGATATGTTTTGCATGTAGGACTGATGTTGTTTCCTTGTATTTATATTCATGAGTGCCCTGTGGTAACAGATGTGTTCAGAAAATACTGAGCCATTTAACAATTTATGTCTCTGTAGCCTTACACAAAGCTTATTGTCAAACCCAAAGAAATCAGAAAAATAATTGAGAGAATTTTTAGCTCCAGATGAAATATTCAGTGAAAATGGTTCATTTCTATCTGCGAACTGATTCTGATTTTACCTAATGCTTTCTTCCTGAGTACTGTCCAAGTAGTGTGGGACTTTTCGCTCAATGAAGGTCTCTGCTCTCTGCTGCACAACTGACTTGTCTGTGGAGTAGGTTTCCCAGTGGTGCTTTTGCTCTTTAACCAGATATCTGAAACATTTTAAGTAGAAGAAATGTAGAGGGAGAGTAGAGAGTAACAAATTTCTCTTGTCAATTTGGATGATATCAATTGAGCTTCTTGGGTTTTCAAACAGGATATTTAAGTAACAAGGCAACAAACAACAATGCAGCAATTATTAATGGCTCAGCGGTGCAGCCCCTGCTTTTATTCATCAATCCAGTGTGGGGGCTGCTTGGGCAGCCCTCCCACAGCGTGTCTCACGAGATGTGTGTCCAGCCTTCTGGGCTGGAGGCCTCTATCCCAGCCTGGCTTTCTGTTGGCATGTCTGTGTCCCGAGCATCCCAGCCCACACGCAATATGGATGATCAGGCTGTCTGGAGAGACAACTGAAAAGAAAACACATTTCTTTCTGTTGTTTTCTGAAGAAAAACAAGTGTGACAGGTTAGCTGCTACCTCAGTGCACAAAAGAGAAAAAAAAAATCGTGAAAGAGGCTGGCAGTGGAAAGGAAGGAAGACAGCACATTTTCTTGCTTCCCTGAAAGCCAGGCTGCTTTTGACCCCTGGTTGAATTCATCCGTGTTGGAGCCGGCAGGAGAAGGATGCTTCTGCTGGGCTGCTGTTGCCATGGAGACCAGCAGAGACAAGAGAGGCAAAAGACTGCCAGAGATGACTTCTGAATTAAAAACAGGGTATTCCTGCTCTTCATGCTCCCATATCCCAATTCCCGCTGGTTTCTGCTCTTCATGGGCTGTGGGTGTAGTAACTTTGATGGAAGGGGGGAAGCAGCTCTTTACTTATCTCACAGAATGGTTATTTTCACACCTTTCACAGCCCCACAAAACAAATACAGCCCTTTTTTTTTTTTTTTTGTCTCACACTTGGTCCAAAAAAAAAAAAAGGAAAGAAAAAGCAAAAAAGTAAAAATCATGAAAAGACTATGTAAAATTGCTCTTCCCACCCCCAAAACTCTCTGCTCCCCTGGAGACTAAAAGGGAAATATCATTGTTTTAATTTGAACTATCGTTTTCAGCTGCAGTGGGTGGGTGGAGGTGGGCGGGAACTGAATTTCTAGTTTCTCTCCATCAAAAATGAGCGTGTGGATCAGGAACTGACAATGTCTGTTACCTGTGTCTTCTTGTCGGATGTGTTTGGGGAAAGAGGAGGGAGGGAGGCGGAGCAGGTTCACCCTTTTCTCTAGATTTCCAACTAGAAATTTTTTACAAGTGTTCAGTTTGGTTTGGGTTGTTTGGTTTTTTTTTTAACCACATGTATTTTTCATGTATACTTCTATTTTTTGCTGTCAGGGTTAGGAGGAACTAGGAGTTGCAAAAACAACACAAAAAAGGGCAAAGTGGCTTTTCAGTGTTCTTTCAAAAGGATTTTTTCTATTTTTCCATTTTTCCACTTAGGCTTCTCTGTTGTTAGACCTTTCTATGTTTACTCTTTTGCCACAGAATCCTCCAGGTTTGCTCTTGACCCTTGAATGCCACAGATGAGTGTAGAGACTCAGCTACTGGCTTGTGACCAGGGTCCCCCCAAATACCATGCTCTGCCATCATTTCTTCAGCATGCAGCATCCCACAGAAAAGGATTTCTAGTCTCAGCCTTCAGCCCTTCTGAAGCTGCACTCTGCTGACAGCCAGGCCTAGGCTCCACACCCACTGCTTCAGCCAAATGCTTCCTCCAAATTTGCTTCTCCTGTTTTGCTCTCCACAGCTACACATCTCTGAGTGGGTATTTCAATAGCTCATTGGGAGCACACAGCGTGAATGCTGCATTAATACACATTGTTTAAATCACTCTGTAGGGCCTGGCTCTAAAAGACCCTGGGGAGAAGAAAATTACTGTACAAGAAGGTGAAATATAGAAGGTCAGAAAGAGAAGTCCTCAAAGTTTTGCTCTTTTTACCATGCCCTCAAATGGCTCTAATTTTCCTCTTTTTCCAGTTTTGGGGGGACTAGCTCCAGCCCTAACAAAATTTGGGTTGAGGAAAGATTTCCTTGATCTGTTTGAGATCTTTTTTGCATTCCCTATTCTGCCTTTTCCTCGCACCCCATGGGAATCCCAGTCCCAACTTTCTCTCTGCAAGCTCTCTGTGGCAGTTGGTGGTTGGGAGATAATCAGGACTAGTGACATTTGGTGTCTAATCCTCCCCAAGGCCTTCCTCTGAGCTTCGCTGTCCAGTAGCAGCGGAGAACATTTGTTATCTCCCAGGCTTGGGGCCCAAGCAGGAAATCAGTAATTTTTAAGAGACAGACATGAATTTGTTGTTGACATCTGTTCTTCTTTTAATGAGGAGAATTAGAAAGAAGGAAGACTGGTTTGAGATGCAATTCAGTTTACCTTTTCTCCAGCAGGAGAGCCCATTACAAGTCCTTCCAAAGACACTGACGAGCCTTTAGTAAAGTAAAAGGAAATTATTTATACATCAATAAAAATCCAAAGAGCAATTAAACACTGGTCCTCTTGCCACCCCAGTCTCCTGCCTCTCCTTCTGCCTAGGTTAGTCAGTAATTCCTCCTGACTGAAATGAGCAGTTTTCTTCTCTGGTGAATCACAGGTAAAATTTTTCCACCTGGACTCACTCACTCCTTTGAAATGCAGGTCTTTCTCTGGCTTCTTCACAGAGGTCCTTCTATAACTGTTTCTATGTAATAAAGACTGACCGAGGTGTGAGATTGATGTCTGATGCAAAAATTCAATCACTGGCCTTCAGTGATCTATTAAATCAGCCTGTGATGTCTCCTGATCTGCTTCTTGCTGGAAAGAGCCCTTGCAGCAGTGGAATTGCTTGCTGCCTCCGTTAGTTTGTAAATAACCTGTACATTTGGAGGTCAGTTTGGCATGATGGTCTCTGGCTCAGCAGGTGTCCTGCACCATTGAGCCCATTTGATTTTTGATTTTTGAAGGCTCTAAGTCAGAAAGAATAACTGATAGAAGACTTAAAAAAAAAGTTTCTCTCCACTTTTTTGTCCTTCCAAATGGGAAGTGTGGCAGTGAAACAATGAGTCCCTGTTCTGTCCTTGCACCTTCACTTGCCTTTTTTGCTGTTCATTTCCATTCTCTAGAATGGGGCTTCTTTTTTTTTGTTTTGTTTGGTTTTGGTTTGTTTGTTTGTTGGGTTTTTTGTTTGTTTTATTTTGTTTTTGTCTTTTGTTGTAAAAAAGCTGTCATCCAAAGATAGGCTACTGGATTTTACTCATATCCACTTCTAAGAGAAGTTTGGACTTAACTTTGCAGTTGGTGGGTATCATTTGAGGTCTGTCAGCATGAATGGAGCAGTTTGGGAAGGCTCCTGTTTTCCCTTGTGAGTTCAGTGGCTGAGAGCCCTGCCTTGCCTCTGTGGTGCAGTGTGAACATGTAGGAAGGTGTTTCCTGGCTTGCTGGTTATCCATGGTTTGGCTGTAAGGGCAGCCTGAACCCAGAAGGGTTATTAAGTGAGGCACGGTGCTGTGTATGTGAAGCTGCTTTACATCCAGAGCCACACCACCTCCACCAGGAGTGCAGCTCCTTGGGTATTCTTGGGCTTGGGGGTAGTGGGGAAGAGAGCGGTGTTAGGAGAGTGATTCTGCATGGAAAAGTTGTGGATCCAGCTGGTTTTAGAAGCTTCAGACCACTGGAGGTCCATACTCAGCCAGCATTTGGAGGCATGAAGAGTCTCTGTCTGGCATAACCCAACCTGTCTTCCAGTACTTCTAATAGTAGAACATGGACTGTAGTTCAGTTTCCATGAGGGTTCATAGACACTGAATGTCCTCGTCACCAATTAAGGATAAAGGCTTTTCTTTTATGGCAAGTACATCATGACTGTATTTAGCTCTTATTAAATTAGCACGGGAACAGAGGTGATACCACTGATATGCTGCCATGTGGTAGACAGATGAAAGACCCTGTTGCAAATACATTAAATCTGCTAAACAATTGCACTTGCAGTAACTGCTTCTGATCTCCACTCCTAGATCTTGAGGAGAAGTTGCCATTCACCTTGGATAAGGATGTGTGTTTGTGAAATGTATAGATGGGTTTTTTTGGCAGAGAATTAAATTATCAAACTCATTGTGCTCAGTTAAATTGTGAATTCAGGTTCCCAGAGGCCAGTGTCCTGACTCACAGGGCCATCTCTTTTCTGTAAGCAGCTGTTGATGAAAATTCCACACTAAAATCTGTCTTCAAAGAAATATAGTTCTCAACTTGTATTGAAACGTTTAACTTGTCAAGTAAATAGGTTGTATTGAATGAAAAATAGTTAGAGGCTGTTTTTTAGTGGCTGTGTTGTGCCATGAGAAATAACTTCCTTTCTACTTGTGATGTCTCCTGCAAAACTACTAGAAATATGGAAACCCCCATGATATTAATCCTGAAGATCTGAAAATGGCTGTACTGCAAAAGGAAAATGGTAAACCCTTAGGATTCTCCATGTGGTTCAAAAAGCCCTTTGCCTATACAGCATCGGGTTTATTTAGTCTTTCTGAACAAAACATTGATAAGATGAATTTTAAAACTACGCATTATGGATTTGCATCAGTGCATATAGGACAGAATTTGCTCTGCTATTTCCCACCACGTCCTTCTTTCACTCGGTTGCCAACTAGGGCTAATTATAAGAGACTGACTCACCGCTCCATTACGGCTCTGGTTTCTGCCACTGTAGCTGCCACTGAGATGAATCAGTCTGTGCGGCTGCACCAGCCGTGCCCTTTTCCTCCTGCCTCCTACCCAGCTCTTTTTTCTTCATTTTTAGATGCCACATGCCTTCCTTCACTCCTTCTACCTGAGTCACCTGCCACATTCAGCTCCCTACCCATGGTCTTCTCTGTTTGCCTTCTTTTTGCAAATCCCTTTTCCTTGCTAGTGCTGCCCACCACACTTTGCAGGAATTCAGCATTTCACTGCTTCGTCTGGGTTGCAGCTGTTTGTCATTGTTTTTGCAAGGCTATCATATAGATCATTTTTCAGGCTCTAGGAGAGAGCTGTGCAGGTGATAGGATGGAAATTACCCAGCTTGGGTCAGTCCCTACTGAGCCCCCATCACGGGGCAAAACAGAGAGGTCTCACAGTAGGAAGCTGGAAACTTTTCTTATTTCACCCTCAATCTTGCAGCATATTTTCAAAGAACCTTGTCTTGCATGGCATCCTCTCATGTTTCCTTTTGATATTCTCACTTCCTGCCTCATATTTTATTCTACCTTCGTATCAAGGCTGTGTGTGGTGTCAGCTCATTCTGAGCTGTCATCACAGTAGCTGGAGAGCTGACACCACAGGCCAGCATTCACTGTTTTGATTGTGGATTTTAGGCTGCAGAGGTATGTTAACAGTACTGAGTAGCAGGCCTGCTGCTGTTCTGAGGTGTAGTTTCTTAAGGAAGCTTCTCAGGTGGGATCAGGCTGTCTTCAGGATGGCAGAAGAAAGGGGCAGGACTTAGTGCCTCTCTGCATTGGCTCTTTTGGGGGCTGATTCTTAGGGCTGCAAGATGAGCATGTAAAGTGGAGCTGCTCATGGTTTCTTTGGCAAAGTCAAAACAGGAAAACAGCTTATTTCAGTTACATAAATACAAGGCGACAGGAGAGCACAGAAAGCAGCATGAAAGTGACTTTGTATCACCTACCTACCAGCTGCGAAAGCACCCAGTGTTATATTCTCATCCAGGCACTCAAATTAGAGTGGAAATGCCATTCAGCCTCTTGTGATACACATCCTGTTGTAGCCCACTTGAGCCAAACTACTGCAGGACTTGGACAAGGTGCAATTCATAACATCAACCCCTTCTCAGCTACTGCACTACAGGGCTTTTCAGTCTCCTTCACAACTGCAAACCATATCTTAATATAAAGAGAGTTGCTGTGCACTTCTCCTTCCAATTTGCTATCCTGCACAAATGCCCCCAGATGATGAAAAACACATTATTTCCCTGCGACAGCAGTGGCAACTGCCTACTGAGGAAAGAAGTAATTTTAAGAGGGCATGTAATGTATTTTTAGGTGGGGAACTATGAACAGGCAGCTCTTTGCAAACAAACAGCTGATGCTCAGCAAGACACACATGGTTTGTGACATGTTTCTAGGGAACCTATGTGCTGGATTTTGCCACCCTGTACAGTAGTGTCACAGCTGGAATTCAGTGGTTTTGGGAGACTCTTTGAAAAGCCAGGAACAGAAACAATATTCACTCCAGCAGTGAGAAGCGGGGCACTGCAGTGCAAAGGGAGTCCCCATACCAGAGTAAAAAATGCAATGACTGCTATTCTTAACCACTTAAACTCAGCAAGATCCAAGGACCAGACTTCAAGAGAAATCCCTGCCCTGAAGGGTCTGATTCTCTTTTGTATTGGTCTGGCCTGAAAAAGGACCAGCTGTTTTGAGTTGGTTGCAGCTAAGATAGTCATGACAACAGTACTGAAACCTTGCTCTTCTAATTGCACTGATACATCAATGCTGACTGTATACTGAAAACTCTCTGATATTTCATTTAATGTGAATTCCAGGTATGGAAAACCACAGACCGTATTAGTTTCCACTCTCAAAAGCAAAGCTGCTGCAGAACTAGCTTGGGTGCTTTGACCAAGCTTGTTGGTCTGTCCTGCCCAGTACCTGTTACTCAGGGATGAGGCAGTACTTAGAGCTGCACAGACCCAGCAAAACAGGAAAGTGCTCGGTGGATATCCCATCCCTGGGCAGGACTTCCCAGAACAGCTGGGCTGGAGCCTTGGGAAGGCAGTTAAGGCTGGTCTCGTCCTGCAGGGTGAACTTGTGCTTAACCACTTCTTGGCTGCTCCACCAGCAGACACGTGTTCTGCACAGAAAAGGAGGATCCTCTACACAACTGAAAGGCCAGAGGAAACCTTGTTTTGAGCTGCATATGTAACAAATGGATGCTGAGCACACACACAGGTTCTTGGTCTGGCAGTAGGACCGTGTGTTCGAGTCATGGTTACCCCTCCTGGCTGGATCTACATAGAGCTAACAGAGCTAACTCACATCTCTGTGCCGTTGTCTGGTGTGTTCGCAAACCATGTAGTCTACTTGCAGGTAATGAAAGAAGACCAGAAAGAGGAGAGGCTGGAACTCCTGCCCCAGTTGTATGGTGTAGTTAGGGCATTTCCATAGAGTTGGTTCCTTCTGTAAGCAGGGAATGCTGGGTAGCAGGGATCCTGACATTCATGCATGAAAGAGAGGGAATTCCTACTGCAAAATTTGCAAAAAATTAATCACGGCATGTGTGGGCATAATATATGGCTATTCAGCAACTGAAAAATTGCTGATTTATAACTTACTCTCTTGCAGTTGTGTACAAGAATAAATTCAGTTTGCATTTTAGGCAGTTTACAAAGTGGAGGACCAGCCACTTATATCCTGTCGTTTTCCTTGCGCAAGCCACTGTAACTAACCAGATTATTGTTTTGTGATAAAATGTATTTACATTACTGGAAAACCAAGGTAGCTGTAAACGTGTTAACATTTTATGAGAGCTAGGACATGCTGGAACTCTTCAGTATTATCTAAAGAAAATCACAATTGTGGTCTTTGGAGTTTGGTTCATCCTAATAAGATACAGCAGGATGACTTCAATGAGACTTTTGAGAGCAGTTTCACAATCAGAGGCTTCAATCTCTGAAGACCTAAACTGAAATGCTGAAAGCTGTTGTTTTAATGCCCCCACAGGGTATGATGCCGTTATGCTAATTTGCACCACAATGCCAAAGACCCTGCTTTAATAACAATAATGTCTTCGTTAGACCAGTGGCTTAGTAGCTGCCTTTTAAGATATAGTGGACGAATGAGGGATTTGGGAGCAAGTAAAGCAAATTAGCTAGGTCAGCGTATCCTTGAATGGTTACCACTTCTCTTTGCACTCACAATTGCAGAGGTGGGGGAACTTGGAAGAGGAGAAATAGTCACGATGGAAAATTGAGTGCTACGTACATCCTTTACAAACTCCTTTTGTCATTCTGTCAGTGACAGAAGACTGATTTATTCCCTCGTCTGTTTAACTCCAGGCAATATAATCATCACCGTAGTCATGATGTGTCAATGCCATGTTTATTTTTCATCACTCGCAGCAAGGAGACCATTGACACTGACACCAAAATCTTTCTGTTTTTCTCCTGCTTCTCCCAACACATTGTGTTCAGAAGGCAGAACGTGGTGCCTGGGACCCAGAGGAATTTGGACCAGAGATCACAGAGGTTATTCCGCTCTGCTTCTAGGAGCGTTGAGTCCCAGTGGCAATCACAGCAGAGATTATGGTGATACTGGTAGAAATAGAGGCAGTTTTTACTTTGTTGAGACTGGTGTAGCTTTTCTGGAATCAAATGGGAACTAACAAATTGGCTTTTTTTGGTGTCCTCTTAATTTTCTTCCATTGCACACTCCACAAGGCATGGGTAGGTGTACCCAGTTTTTCCACTGCCGAATCTCTCCAGATAGCTCTGCAGAGGATGGGCCAGCAAGTTTTTACAACCAAGTGACTAGGATAAAGTTAAGTTGATGGCTTGTAGGTACTTCCATCTTATATTTTAGGCACAAGGGACGTAATCAAAAGGGAAGGACTATGGTCCATAGCCATCAAGTGCAGTTCAGAGCTATCTGGAGTAGCCAGGGTTATGATAAAGCTATAGACATACTTGGAGAAGTTCATGGCAAGTTTCTCTCTCAGCTGTGCACAGCAGTGCCCCTGCAGTCTGGGTGTCCTTTAATACTCCCTTATTACATCATGCGCTAGTTTTTGGCCTCTTTTAATGGACATGTCTGGACCATGCCCTTAAAACACAGAAAGACATGGAGCACTGTGGTGTGGATGTTGTTTATTTAGATTTTTGAAAATGACTTCTTTTACTTCTGGTTTGTTTCAGTCTTTTTTTAATGATCACTTGAAATACCCTGCACTAGTTGATCTCAGTTCTTTTGCAAACAGACTGATAGCAGCAGCACTAAAGTGCAAATGGCACTGCGTAGCATTTCTGCTGGCACTTTGAGCAGTACAACCATCCACTGAATGGGATGGGCAGTGAGAGAGCCCATAAACTTTGGTGTTGGCCTCTCCAGTTGAGAGTACAAGCACATTGACAATGCAAAGGTTATAATGTTGACATCTGAGAGTCACTGGAAAAAGGCCTGAATCACATCTCTGCTGGCCAGGCAGGACTGCCTTGCGTGGAGGCAGAACCAGCCACGTTCACACCTGTTCTGCCAGGTGTTTGCATGTCTTGTTCTGCCCTGGAAGTTCTGCAGTCAGCCCAGGCTGTCTGCTCCCACGGTGAACCCCCACTGGAGACAGTTTCGTAAGGTCTAACCTGTGTTTTGCTCACTACAATCAATTTAAACTTGTTTCTTGACCTGTTCCCTCTGAGCAAGGAGAGCTGCTTATTGCTTGCCTTTCTGCGGTTTCCTTTCACACATCTCAAGATTGCTGTATCTCCTTTCAGCTTCCTGGAGACTAAACACCCTGAATTCCCCTCAAACTCTGGCCCCCTTGGCCAGGTTTTTTGGATGACTGATCACCGCTGCTGTGTTCCTGTGTTACTTGTCTATGCACATGGTGGACTTCTATCTCTAAGGCTCCTAGCACAGTGCTTTTTAACAGCATTATCTCATTTAAAATAAAAGATGTGAGGAAAGCAACAGCCTGACCCACAGCATCTGTCTGCTTCTGTTGAAGGAGTGATGGTCATTACTGTCACTTAATGAATATTGGTTTTAACCCAGATTGCATCAGTCCTGCCTTGCTCACAGTGTTAATCATCAGAACAGGAGATAAACAAGGTCTCAAGTGAATAAGCTTCTTGGCTCTGTTCATATGGACTCCTGGGAGATGATGATTTGCCTTCTCTATGATATTGAGAACTGGGATCTGGAAAAGATGAAATGGCATGAACAACAAAAGGACACATTTGTAATTATGTAGTTGCCTCTTTCTATCTAAGTGCATTTGGGAATACTGAGCCAGGTGGTTAGAAGTAAAGAAAGGAAATCTTAGTAGTAGGGCTACTAGGAATATAAAGCTAATTAGTTTATAAAAGGGAGTGAGGGCTTCAAAACCAGAACCCAGAATAAAACAGTGGGGATTTGGACCTTTACTAGGCTGTTAGTTTTTTCCTTTGTCTCCTTGGCAAATGTTTCCTGTTATTTGAGGTTGTGACTCCACAGCTTAATGCAAACAGCAGTGTTAATAAAAGGTGCTCAAATGTTTCTTTGCAGAGACTAAGCCTTGGCTGGAATTTGTTTGAGTGTGACCTATGGCTGGCTGTCCCTTGTCAGCCATATGGTACAGTTAGGAAATGTTGTTATTTTGGAACTACCTACGGAAAAGCTACATGAAAGCTACACGATTAAGGACAAGAGAATAGTGTTAGGGTAAAAGTTGGAGTAGGAATTCACTTAGAATTCAGGCTGCTTTCACAAAATGTTGCTTTCATACAGAAGGGTGCTGTGCCATGCTGTGTGCATGTGTGGAAGCAGAGCTTGACTCATGGAGAGAAAGAAATAGAGGAGGAAATGAGGGAATTGGCACTCAGTGCCAGTTGTATTTCGGCTGCAACCTTCTGTTTTGCAGTCAGAGGATTTTACAGTAGACAGGAATGTGGCCCACATGACATACAATAGCCACTGATGGGGAGAAAAAGAGAAGTTGAAAGGAAGAGAGAAAAGAAGAAAGACTTGTTTCCCATTGTGGAAAGTGGGAATGATAAACTTACCATCTCAGAAAGGGATTCAATCGGTGAAACAATTCATTTGCAGGACAGATTTTATTCCTTACATGCATGGATGATTTCTGCCCCCTCATTAACCTGTTCCACATGTTCCAGTTGGCCATAGGTGTGGTGTTGGTGATAATGGTCGCATCCCAGGACACTACAGGTTATTTGGGAGGGGTACTGTGTGCTCACACATGGAGTTTCTTACAGATCAGGAAGGTCTTCCTTATCTGGTGTAAACGCAGTGCTTTTTCTCCTGGGTTCAGCTCTGGTTTGTGAGGAGGTGGGAGCTATCAACATCCAGTTCAGAAAGCACTACAGCAGCAATCACTATGGCAGCGAGCTCTGCCATGGTGTCCACGTTGTTACTCTGACAAGTTTGCTCACATGATCTGCTGGTCTGGGAGCAAACAGAAGTGGCTTAGAGGCAGAATCCCTTGGGTGAGCATGAATAGATTCAATCTGATCAATTTTTATGTGTGGAAGTGCCTGCGGATCAATGCAGGGTGCATGAGGCCAAGCTCCTCCATCGTGGGAAGTCTGAAGGACCTCTGGTTTCCTGGACGTGCACACCCGTGTGTTGTAGCTGTCTTCCCTGACCTTCACATTCCAAAAAAAGCTTTCACTCTCATCCTGACAGATGCAAGGAAGGGCAAAGCATTTTTCTGATTTTGTTTCTATTTTCTTTATCTCTTTCACCCCTTCTTTTCCTCAGGGTTAAAAAGGGAACAGAAGACATCTCTTAGATGTCTACTAACTAATTTGTGTAGGGTATTCTGTTCCTAAAATCCCTCCCTATTTCCTGTCTTGATTACTTATTACTCAAGGCAGTGTTTTCTATTACTTAACAGCTATGCCTTGAAGAGAGGTCACAGAAGCCTTACTCAGTTTAACCTGGAAATAAATTGAAGTAACCCACCAAATTATTTTTGAAACAAATAAAACAATATTTTAAAATAAAATGTTTGCTAGCTCCTTCTTTCTGGTGCTTTCTTTCTCCTCTGTGTTTATCAATTCTTGGTACCATCTCTTCTTTCCTGACTTTTTATAGGCATGTGCAAGAGCCCCAACTACCCAGTGTTTTTATTTTCATTTGAAGGCCTCTATAAAATTGCTTGTTACAATATATGGTGTTGCGCTTGTGGAACTGTTTATAACCTACTTTATGATCCTTAACACCATCCAGTCCTCTTGTTCCCTTTAGATAGGTGTTGAAATTAAACTGCCTGCAAAGGGTTCTTTATTTTTGAAGTTTTTGGGAGAGACCTTGTTTATTTTTTGCATTTGCCTAATTTTAGTTTTGCTGTTTCTTTTCCTTCACATTTGGGTAGTGTAAACCAATTGCTCTATTCCTCCAGGTGTCCAGCTTTCAGTCGCATCCAGGGAAAAGTGGAACAGAGGGGGCCAGCAGGATAAGTCAGAGGAGAATGTATGATTCTTGTTTTGTATGTACAGCAAGGTATTGTCTGTGAAAAGTCCGTAGCCCTGTACTCAGTGGGAATGGTGTGCAAGCTCCTCACTGCATGAGACAGCTCCTATCACCCCATTCAGCAGGCACTGAACACCGTGTGGGCTCCAGCTTGTATCACACACTGCAAGGCAAACAAAAGCTCCCTGCATCCCAGCTATGCTAGAGATGGATCCGTAATGACTTTTTAAGGATGTGTAATGAATGGGAGTGAAATCTGCTTAACTCCTTAGCTCCTGGAAATGTCCCTAATCCTGTTGTCTGCTGTCTTTTGAGCTGGTTTGCAGCATGTGGGTCTAGAAGTGTTGCTGTTGTTCTTGCTGCTGCTTGGGGTAAGAAATCATCCCTAATTTATTGCGATCTAAACAGGAAGCAATACCTCCTTTAAAAATGTGCTCCTTTTTCTCTTCAGGTCCCTAATTAGGTATGAGTGACTCCAGTGGTTTTTACTAGGTTTTTCTTTCCTCAAATATCTCTGCAGGGAGGCTTGCAGATTTTTATTTAAAAATAGGAGGGTTTTTTTCTGAATTCCGTGTTTAGACGAGAGCATGCTTGGATGTTGAAACACTGGGCTATGAGTAAGACAGTTGGATTTTGCTCTGGACTTTGCCCATGTTTTGTTCTTAAATGCATCGTTTGCCCTTTTTACAGGCACAGCTCAACGCTGCAGTATGTAACAGGAATTTTGCTGCGTTGAATACTCACTTATACTGTAGCCAGGTTTAGTGCTGCCTTGTAATTCTCTGATCTGCCAGCTAGGGATAAGACTACTTGCCCATTAATGGAGAAATGCTCCAATTTACCAACCCAAGAATTAGAAATCAGAAGCCAGCCATGCAATAAGAGAATTTACTTAAGAAGCAAGACTTTTTTTTTTCCCTCAAGTGGAAACTTTTTCAATTACTTTCAGATTTCTGAATCGTAAGACTTGGTTTTTGCCAGCTGCTGCCCAATTATATAGCTGTGGTTCTTTCACATAATTTGACTTCTGAGAGTTAGGGCTTCACACAAAATAGAGCAGGAGAAGTAAAGTTGAGAGACTTATGGTAGGATCAAGAGAGGTGATAACCCTGATGTTATGGAGACAGATCTTCATTTGTTGGTATTTATAAAGTGTTCCTCGAGCCTTGTATGGCAGGAGCTATAGAAAGAAGCATTTCTGCGCCATGTGCATCCCCAAACGATGCACCACTTGTCTCTTCAAAGGGTGTATGAAGTGAGAGCGTGGGACAGGGAAGGATTTCCCCCTCCATTCGCTAATGATCCCTGAGCAGGGGCTTGTTTTCTAGGCTGCACACATTGCTTTGTTGACAGAAGAACTCTGTGTTCTGCTGTGTGTTTTTAATTCACTAAATGCAAGAAGACGTAAGATTTCTTCAAAAAAGGATGAATATGTCAGAAATAAGTAATCTTTTTTTGCTGTTTCAAGTATTATATCCATATTTGAATCCAAGATGTGTAACAGTGATTTTCAGCATTGCAGCACTCCAGCGGTGCAGATCGTAACCTGGGACGCATCTCCCCAGCTTCCACTACCACCAGTGAGATTTACAGAATTAAAACTGAGTGTTCACTGATCCGTAAGATCTGAATCTTTTCACTCACAGTAAGGCTATTTCCTGTAATGCTTAATGTGGAAAAACTTCCTGAGATGTTTTGCCTGTTTCATGACTGAAGAATATGAACTCACACCTCCTGTATGTGAGTTTCATGAGTGTCAGGGGGAAGCCTGTCTGTTATTTTCTGAGCAAAAGGATATATGGAAGAGCAATGAGCAACAAGCTTCAAAAGACTTTAGGTCAGGCATTTCTTCTAGAACGCTGCTGCAGTTCAGACAGTTGTGGCCCTGCTAGTTTAAAATAGGCAGGTAGGTTCTTAGCACAGCATCTGCCTGAACATCAGTGTGAGCTGCAGAGCTCAGCCAAGAGGCTGAGTCAACATTTTTAGTTAACCTCCATTGAACCACTGTAGGTAGGTGCTAGCATTATCCATTAGATATACCCACACAAATGTAGACATACCAGACCCTTAAGTAAGGAAACTGGCTTGTGTTGATGTGCACACGTGGCTTCTGATAATTCCTTACATGACTGTACATTGGAATGTGGTATCAGCAGAGAAGATAAATCTCTTTTCCTCCGTTCTTTTAAATGAGGATCTTCAGGCAGTTCCCCCTCCCCTCTAGTACTCTTCTCCTCTGTTCATTTTCGTGCCAGGTCATTTCTTGCCAAAAATCCCATCTGCTCATCAGTGGCATTCCAGAGCAGGAGGTGCTCTGGGGACTCGATGCTGATTAATAGCATCATTCATGAGCCTGCGTATGAAAGGAGGAGTAGAGGGACGTGGTGCCAACCAGAGCTGAGCTAGCAAGAGCTTGGAAGTTCCTCTCTAAGGGGCAGTGATCACTGCATGCCCCTTCCCTAGATAATACATTTCACTGTTGTTTCTTCATATACAGTCTTCAGTCAAGTTTAAATGTTCATGTGGAAGCAAGCGAGCTTTTGCCTGGGTCAGAGTCAGTCTTCAGAATCAGAACAGCTTCCCTGGAAATCACTCTGTTATTTATTACGCTAATTTTCCTTCCATTGTTCCTAAATATTTGCTTAAGTACGTATGGTAGAAAAAAATCATGCAGATAGATGCGCACTCACTTGTGTCCCATCTGGAGAATTTCCCTTATCCTCTGCCGCCCATTGCTTGCCTTTTGTGCTTTTTAGTGGGCACCTTGTGTGTAGAGCATTTTGAGATCTGAGTCTCACAATCACAGAGTCACAGAATGGTTTGGGCTGGAGGGCACCTTAAAAATCAACTTGTTCCAACACCCGTCACTAGACTAGGTTGCTGAGGCCCCCATCCAACCTGGCCTCAAGCACTTCCAGGGATGAAGCATCCACAACTTTTTTAGACCACATGTTTCAGTGCCTCACCACCTCTACAGTAAAGATTTTCTTCCTGATAGCTAATCTAAAGATCTCCTCTTTTAGTTTAGCCATGTTAATGATATTGTACAGTGGGCTCCAGTACTAGTGTCCTCTGTGATCCAGCTGTACAAAGGACACCTTATGCACACATGTTTTTGATTTTTCTATTTAGCTGTCCTATTTAGCTTTTCAGGTTTTCCCTATAAAATAAATTATATTAGGTAATGGTTCTTACCTTTCCTTAATCATTCTGTTGAAAAGCCCAAAATTACCTAATTTCCTGAGGGTGAGGTTCTCTATAACTGAGAATAATAGCTTTGTCACTTTATTAGCCTTTTTTCCCATGTCTGCTCCACTTTCTGTGTCATGTGTTCCCTTTCTGTCTCCTCACATTGCTCCCCCTGATCTGCATAAGGGGTGGGGAGAGGTCTTGTTCAGCCGTGTCAGTACATGTGTGACAAGAGGCTTGAGAAGGTGGCCCACCACCAGTAGTTTTTATTGGAGGGAAAGGTACAGTGGGAAGTAGAGTCAGAGGGGTTTTGGTCTACTCAATCTCTCCACTGACAACATCTTTGAGGAACATCACCCTTCATCTTAAAATGGAGAGAGAAAAGGTAAAATGGGGGGGGAAATTTGCCACAAAACACTGAATTCTGTACACACAAACATTGGTTTATCTCTTTTTTCTTTTTTTTCCCAGAAGTCCATATTTAATAAGGAAATCACTGCTGTTGCTTACATTCACCACGTCCTCTGAAATACAAATTACATTAAATATGAAATAAATTGGAATAGATGTATTTTAAGTTGTATTAGGATCAGCTGAGGGGACTTGGGTTGTTCAGCCTGGAGAAAAGGAGGCTCAGGGAAGACCTCATTGCTCTCTACAACTGCCTGAAAGGAGGGTGTAGTGGAGGGAGGATCGGTCTCTGCTCCCAAGTAACAAGTGATAGGACAAGAGGAAATGACCTCAAGTTGCACCATGAGAGGTTTAGATGGGATATTAGGAAAAATTTCTTCACTCAGAGGGTTGTCAAGCACTTGAACAGACTGTCCAGTGAAGTGGTGGAGCTCTGGAGGTATTTAAAAGCTGTGTAGGTGTGGCACTTAGGGACATGATTCAGTGGTGGACTTGTCAGTGCTGGGTTAATGGTTGGACTTGATGATCTCAAAGATCTTTTCTGCCTCAAACTATTCTGTGACACTGTGTGTCTCTTGGCATGTGCACGTGTGTGCTGTGCATGCCTCCTAGTTGTGAGGCAAATCTTTAGCGTCCCATCCTTGTTCCTTCCTTTGGGGCCTTTTCCAGATACCACATTTCCTTCAAACCCAGATTCTTCCTAACCAAGGCTAACACTTCCTATTTAAACTTATTAACACTGTATTAAAAGAACGAAATGCCAGATGAATCTTCCAAATGTCAGCAGTAACATGTAAGGTTACATGTTAACTTAATAGATTATATGTGACCATAGAGTAGAGGCGTCCGTGACTCTCAAACAGTGAAATTGTTTTGTTTTCTAAAGCCTCTCCAGTGCAAATTCTTTTATGGCAGGAAAAAACATAAGAAGAGAATAGTCACAAGACAAGACTAATATAAAATTACAGAAAAGTCTTATGTCTTTGATCATGAAGGCTAAGGTAGGAATAGCACACTGTTCTATGCATTAACTGGCATTAGAAAATGGAAACAACCTTCTCAGTAGGGTAAAATCAGATACCAGAATTCCTTATAAATCATATAAATAACTGCTTTTCAATTCCAGATTGGGCAGGACCAATGAAGAAAATGAACTCCAGAACTGAGGGTGTGTTGTTGGGATGTCCTAAACTCAGCTCAAAAGTCTCGATGTTCTCACTTGTCGGAGACCAGTGAAAAGGCAGCATAGTTTAGAGACTATGCATGGGAACCAAAGCAAAAGCATTCCTGAGCAAAGGGCTCTATTGGTTTACTAGCTCACAGGCTACTTTGAAGTTGCTTTATACAAGTGAAGTAAAAAAACCCAAACCAAAACAAAAAACAAGAAAAAAAAATGGAAAAAACCAGAAAAGTAAAAAAAGTACTCTATACTATAGATTCCATTTTATATCCTTTTTTGTCTGCGAAAGCATTCTGAAAATTGCTTGCTTTTCTTTCTGTAGATACACTTTTTTACTTCACAAGAGGTTTGATTTTGAACACTGCAGGTACTGTGCAGCAAATACTCTGTAGACCAAAACAGCTGAAGGATTTTTCTCCATTGACCTCTCCTCCCAGCCATCCTCAAGCCAGGATCTGGAGTTTTGGAGGCTACAGGCTGCAGACATTTTGCACATACCCAAAAGTCTTGATACAGTCAGCATGCAGTTATGCTGTTTCTAAGTCACAGTCAACATTTTTAACACCACGTTACCTTTGCAGTGTATTGGGTCCCTTAATTCCAAAAAGAAAGTGGAGACCCTAGGTGCTGGCTGGGGACTCAGCCATCTATAAAACCCACCAATTTTGCAGTGGTTTGGGACGCTGCACATAGAAAGCTTTGATTATTCACGGAAGTGTTATTAGCCTGTGCTGCAGGTTTATGCTTGCCTCCTCATTTCTTTATTCCATTGAAATTTCCATCTCCTACCTGTCACCCTGTCTGTGTACCCTGCCTTGCAGAGAAGCTTTGAAGAGGAACCTGAGCAGACAGTACCACTGGCTAAGCAGCACTGCACTCCGTGTTTGATGATTTAAATCCTGTGTCTTCACACAGAGTGGATAAACACATGACATGGCCAATTCCCACCAGCTGCAGAAGGCAGCACTGATTTTACCCCCCCCCCCAAAAGGCCCATGTGCTTCCCAGTCTTGGCAAGAGGCAGTTTGCTGTGTACATCTCTGTAGAGCTGAGCCGCCGCTGCCTCAGCAGCCAGACGCAGCAGCCTGTGTGTGCACATGCACTCCCTTCCGGGGCTTGACAGGCCGTGCTGTCAGGAGATTAAATTATGCTGTGGAAAAGGGTGTGAGGGAAATAGCCTGAGACAGATTTCTCAGCTATTGACCGCTTTTCTGCGAGACGCGTTAGCGTTCATTCTCTGTTCTTTCACTCCGCTGTTCTCCGCAGTAGCAGCTCCGTGCAAAATGTAATGAAGTCAGTGTTTTGGGGGTGACATGGCCAGAGCAGTAACTGTGAGAGGCAAGTCTTGTAGATTGGTCCCCAGCTCAGGAGAGGTGTTAGGGTTCTGCCTTCTAGAAATGCTGAACAGTTGAAATGTGGGAGAAATCAATGGGAGCTCTTCAGCTCGTCTGCAGCTCTGGCCCTCTGTGTACTGCAAGGTAGTTTTCTCATCTTTCTTGATTTTCCTCTACTTTCTACCATTTTTCTGCCCTCATGCAGTCTTCCCTTTCCATTTTCTCTGCTGTCTCAGGTGTTTCATGTTACATAGCTTTTACTGTCTGAAAGTTAGGCTATTAATTTAGGCTAGTTTTGAGGCTATCTTGACAACTACTCCGAGATAACTATTTATTATGGAATAACTTGTTCTTTGGAACTGTTCCCCGCCTCTCTTCCCACCGATTATAGCACCACACAGCAGGGTTAGACAAGACAACTACTGAAGTTTCAGGGCAGTCTCTGCACATCCATCTCAAAGCCTGTAGCACTGTGAAGCCCCAGTCAGATTCTTGAATTAGGTTCCCAAAGATGCTGAACCCCTGCTTCCAGAGGGTGCTGGCTTTTATTCTGGCTCCCTTATGTCTGTGGGAGCTGAGATTACCAGCCTACAGAATAGCATGTGATGCTGAAGGCCAAATGGGACTGGCTGGCTGGGTTTCTAAATAGCTTGGCTGACTTCTTATGGCTCTGTGGCTGCAGAACTACCTAGAACATTATTTTCTGGGTGCAGGGGAATGGGACAGGAGAGGGAGTAAGCAAAACTGGCAAAATAGACAAATAAGGAAAAAGGGAAAAAAAAGGAAAGTATAGAATGGGAAAATCAGGGGAAAGAGGCAGGATGGAAGAAGGAAAAAAGAGTAGTGAAGAAAAATAAGGAAGGTAGGAATAAGAAAGATGAAAGTGGGATACAATGTTCAGGATAAAGGATGAGGATGGCAGATGGAGGGAGTATATGACGGAGACTGAAAGAGAGAACAGGAACCTGGCAGAGTACAAGAGAAGTGCATATTAAGAGTTAATTTTCTTCCCAATGGAATAGTCCTGTTAGAAACAAACAGTCATCTAATAGACAGCATGTCAGCTTGATGTAACACGCAAAAATTAATATTACACTGCATATGATTTGTAAAATTCCATCCCCTGGGGAACATATTCTGACGGAAACAATCTTTGGGTGTGTCAGAATGAGACTTTCTGTTTGATGCTAAATTGTCCTGTCTTTGCATCGCATACCTCACAGTGGTCCATAACCTGACAAAAGCTCACAATGGGGAGAAGTAGAGGTGAGAGGTCTTCTCTCTTATCATCCTTGTGTGCTGGGGCAGGAGGGAAGCGGAGGGGCAGAGGTACAGTGAGGGAATCTGTGCAGATTAGTGCTTCTAAAGGGAAACATCTATGAAAGACTGATAAAATAGAAGAAAGTGTATGAAAGAGAATAAAAGACATGAGATGGAGAAGTGTAACCAGTGAGCAGGGAGGGAAAAATGTCCTCTTCCCTTCCTATCTTTTAATCAGTGAATTCCCTTCTGATGCTTGTTATTTTACTTCTCTGGCATTTCATTATGTTCAGCTCCTTCTGTACTTTCCTTTAGCCTCTGTTTCCCCATGTTCTGCTTCAGCCAAAAGCCCTTTCCAAACCCTTTTTCCTTACATATCCTTCCTGCCTTTTCCCAGGGTCTCTAACACATAACCAGTGTTTCCCTTTTTCTCTTTCATGCTTCCCTTTCTTACTCCTCTGTGTTTTTTCATGGACTTTTCTTCCTCGTCCAGAAATTAGAGATTCTTGCTCTGGTGTTCTGCATTGCCAGGGTCCTACTGCTACATGTATACGTATCTTTATTTATATGTACACACAGACAACAATATAAATGTGCATATCGTAATAACACATTGCATACACATATACGTATATGTGTGTGTATGTACACACAATATTCTAAACCAGAACTAGTTAATTTGGTCATAAGATGAAGCCTGGGTATTATTCTTACTGTAGTTGACAAACTGCCTGCTTTGATGTGAGGATTCAGACTCAAAGATGTGATTACATTTCTCCAGTGTCTTCTGACAATACTCGTTTCATGGCCAGGAACAGCCCGTGACTTGGCAGGATGGAGTCGTGGGAATGGCTTGGTTTACTTCAGCACTAACGCCATGAGATAGGACTCCTGAATCCCGGCTGCCTCATGCTGACGAGTGCCATACCAGCCTAAGGGTTGTCACGTGGATCTAGTGCAACAGGACATGGCAGTGCAAGTTGTCATGGTAAACCACACCAGCTTCAGACACTCACTGCAGCGCCACCCCTCCCTCTTGCCCACTACTCTTCATACTGCCCTCTCTTTGCCCTTGCAGCTGACAACAGATAACTCTGTTATCTCTGTTATTGTCAGGTGTGAGGGCAAACAAGACATCCTTTTAGCGTGTGTGCCAAAGGTCTGCATGTCTCAGTGCTTTATACCTTGAATTCTATGTGTCAAAACTGCATATAAATAGCTTAATTTGGTTTTGAGTGATTGTGTTTACTGTACGTTGACGGAGCTTGTTTCTAGGCATTTACAGTTCTGTGCTCCCTCTTATACTTTTTGGGGGTTTAGTACAGGTATGAAGTGAGACTAAATACTGAATTTTTTCTACTCTGGTTTTCTAAGGAAACTGTTTATATACTAACACTGAGAGAGAAAGAGACTTACAGTTACTTCTTTCTGAACCTCTTTGGCCAAATTGGTTAGAAAATCCCCTGCAGGAATCACTCGAACATCAGCAGATCTGTTTGGGAAAGTTGCTCTGAGACGTACATGCACTGCCGGCCACGGTCCATTAGTTCCTCTAGATATGGGACTATACCTGGCATCCTCCTGAGCTCTCTTCTGTGGGACAGATGTGCTCTCCCAGCAGCCCCATGGCTCCTGTTTCCCACTTAACTGCCACGAGGGTAGCAGTTCTTTTCCTGTGCCTTCCCACTGTGCTCCTTTCTTGCCCAAAACAAAACAACCAAACCCAAATTCTGTTATGATATGGCAAGGAAGGTCAGCTTGCCTCAGCCCTGACCGATGGCAGGTTACAGAGGATCAGTAATTTGCAGGATTTGCACACAGCCAGCAGATTTTTTGGAAGTCCAGAAAGAGACCAGCAGTGATTTGCAGGTAGCATCCTTGCTGAGACCAAGAAAGCAGCAGCTTATAGCATAGTCAGCCAACAAAGTCTGGGGAAAAAACTTTCCATGTTCTGGGTTTGAAAATCTCTGCTACTTGCATTTCTTATATTGCTATCCTTTTGTTTCATTGAAAAACCTCCTTTTGCAAAGCCAAAGACCTCAAGGCCAGAAGATACAAGACATTGTAATGGTGGGATCTTTCATAGAACACAGGCTATTTAATTTCATTGACTTCCATTTGTATGGAGGCTGATCATCTGTATTTGGTGAAAGCACATTTTCCAAAAAGGCATCAACTCTTGATGTGAGGAGTCTGAGAGATGGAGAAGTTACTGCTTCTCTTGGTAGTTTGTTCCAGTAGTTAAACACTTGCAGTGTAATTTGTGCCTCATTTCTCATTTGAAGGTGTTTCACTTCACAGGCTTGCATTCACCCATTTTTCTATAGTTCTGCTTATCCCCAGTGAACCTTAATCTTCCTCAAGGTCCCTGCTTTCCCAGTTGCAGTGTCTTGCTTTGTAGATATGGTCTGCATTCCTTGGTCCTTAACGTATTACTCTCTATTTGGCTGAATTAAAATGTATTCAGTTTGAACAGGTATAATTTAGAAGGGATCCACTTTATTTAATATTTCTGCTTCTCTACCAGTCTTTGCAAAGTTCACCTCAAGTATTTTGCATTAATTTCTACATCAGTGATGAGATGTAAAATCACATTCTGTTTACTCATGATCTATGCAGAACCTCACACCAAATCCTCCCACTGAATGATGATTCTGTTCTTTGTTCCTTTTTGAGATTCCTCAGACAGTCCTCAATTCGTTGAATAGGTACTTTATTGTCAAGGCATAATGCAATTTAAATCACAGTGCTATGAGATAATAAGTCACAAAGTCTACAAAAGCCAAAATTTCTGTAGGATATTCACTTACTTTCATCAATGGAGTTTGTAATTTAATTAGACTATGAAACTCTATTGCTTTAAAAATACTTTGTCCCCATAATCCTGTGTTTCTTGGCATAAATTTTATTGATACTGTTTTTTATATTTAATACTGACTCAGCATTTCTGTGATCTTTCCTTGGAGTATTGTCAGGCTGAGAACCCTCCCTTCTTCCCTTGCCCTTTTTGACTACTAACTCAACATTAAGATTCCCCCAATCCTACCAAATTCCTCAACATTCTACAGCATATTGAAAATTAACATCACGGTGCTGAGGGATGTTTGTAAGCCAGCTTTTCAAGAATTGTGAGTATTGGCTGTTTGGCCTACAGAACTTGTCCCTGGTTCCCAATATGTTTGGAATTAATTATTTCCAATTCAGTAAATATTAAATATATACATAGTGTGTTAAACAGCCATAGTAATGGTTATAAGACATTTTGCTACCTTGGTATTAACAATTTTGCCACTTTTATCTAGTATCATACTTCCACTTACTTGCAGATTTCTTTTGTTCCCAGAGTGTTTTCAGATACCCTCAGCATTCTCCTGGAGAAACTGGCAGCCTGTGGCTTGGTCAGGTGCACTCTTTGGGGGTGAAAAACTGTCTGGATGACCGGGCCTGGAGAATGAGATGATGGAGAATGGAATTACATCCTGTTGGTGGCTGGTCACTGGGCTCAGTGTTGGGGCCACTCCTGTTTAATATCTTCATTGATGACCTGGATGAGGGGATCAAGTGCTCCCTCAGTCAGTTTGCAGATAACATCAAGTTGGGTGGGAGTGTTGATCTGCTGGAGGGTGGGAAGGCTTTGCAGAGGGATCTGGACAGGCTGGATTGATGGCCAAGGCCAGGTCCTGCCCTTGGGTCACAACAGCCCCCTGGAGGGCTACTGGCTGGGGGAAGAGTGGCTGGAAAGCTGCCCAAAGGAAAAGGATCTGGGAGTGCTGGTGACAGAAGCTATACGAGAGCCAACTTGTGCCCAGGTGGCCAAGAAGGCCAGTGACATCTTGGCCTGTACTAGCAATAGGATGGCCAGCAGGACCAAAGAATACTGGGGCCAGACTCTTCTCCCTTACAGCTAGTGACAGAGCAAGAGGACACGGCTTCAAACTGCACCAGGGAATTTTTAGATTGGACATCAGAAAAAAAAAATTCACTGATAGGATGGTTAGGCATTGGAATAGGCTGCCCAGGGAGGTGGTGGAGTCACCAGTCCTGGGAGTGTTCAAGAAACAGCTGGACTTAGTGCCGTGGTGTAGTTGGTATGGTGGGGTTCAGTCAAAGTTTGGAGTCCATGACCTTGGAGGTCTTTTCCAACCTTAATGATTCTATGATTTTGTTATTCTTAACTCTGTCAGCCAGGCATTTTTCCCTAATTGCTTCAGCTTCCCTCATCAGTTACTTACACCCCATAATTTTCATTTATATTGACTGCCACCTGTAACTGCTGCCTTACATTTTGCCATATGTTGCTTTAATTTCTAATTACTGCTTTATTTGCCATCAAACCAAGCATTGTTTTCTTATCCAATGTTGTAAGCTTTCCACTGTGATACCAGCATTTTGACTAGTCAATTAACTCTTCTTATATAAAGTACTTCCACTTTTCAGTCATGTTAGCTCTCTAATCTTTGGTCCCTTCTCAGCTTCACTCCAATTTTCTTCAAATACCTTCTCTTGAAGCCTTAAGACCATTTTTTGGTACCCACGTACTCTGTATGCATGGGGGTATGGGTATGTAAGTATTGCTTGCGGATGCTGAACTTTTGCTGCCCTTATTGATTGTACTCTGGTCATGATTGTTGGTTTCCAGGCAACTGTCATTTTTCAATCCAATGATTAATTTATCTTCTCATAGGAAGAAGAGAGAAATAGAATCTCTTAATTTAACTTTTCTTCACCATTTCCTGTTTCATTCAGTTCTTCCTTGCGGAATGGGGTTTGCTCTTCTGAACAGTCATTATAGTCTTTTTCCCCCTCAGTGTTTCCAGACTACTAAAAGTTGCTCTTTCTGTAACTGACTCTCCTGATTTTTTTTTCCTTCCAGTCATACCCTTCAAATTTTTAAACTAAATTCTTTCCCTACATAGATGTCATGGATTACTATAAAAAATGATCATATTTCAATGTTCTTCTTTCCTCTTTTCTTCATACAGCTTCATATTTAATTTGTCCTGAAGATTGCCTTTGTCACACACTGAACTGTCCATGGAGTCCATAGATAATTTAGAAGTCAGTAATGTGTGCAGTGAGTTCAAATGATTCCTTCTGGTACCTTACATTTTTCAGCACCAAGTTTCATTTCTTGTCTTTGTGCTCATTCACAGGTTCATCAGGTTCAGCTGAAGGTCTTTACCAACTTCTTCACTCTTGATCAAACGAAATAAATGGCGCTGTTTGGAGGTTTAATCACCTCCTCTTCACTCATTTTCGTAGATCCCTTCTAAACATGTTTATGGGAAGTACTAAACAAATACTAGAAATCTCAGATCTTTTACCATGCAATTTTCCTGCTACTTCAAAGACAGAGAGAATTTTTTAAAGATACCAAATGTATTTTGGACGAGTGTAAACTCTGTTTTAAAATCCAGAGTTAGGAACCATTCTGGTGACCTGCTGTTACCTGTCTGGGTAGTGTTGAAATCCCCTTCTCAGCCACTAAAGGGTTCTCTCTTCTACTTAATTTTCTCTTTGGAGAGATGTCCTCATTTGTCCTAACAGTTAATTTTGGAGGAGTTTTGATAAAAATGCGATAAACAGTGTCAGGTCAACCAAGAGCACTTTCCTGCTAGTAAACTGAATGGACATTCTCACAGGAGGTCAGCAAAGATTGATTTGTCATTGTGGATGACACAGACCAGATTCAGTTCTCAGTTACCTGACTTCTAAAGCTGTATTAAGATAACAGGAGTGGAATTCAGATAAAGGTGCAGTTTTTATTTTTGCATGTGGCTGCCCTCAGCTAAGTGATAAGTAAGAAGCCTACATGAAAAAGTCCTGATTATTCATGGTTTTGAGTGCTCTTCCCTGCCCTGCTCTTCCCTTCTTACTGTGGCTGTGGTGATCAGCTAAGTGGTGCTAAAGTGATGGATGTCATCTTCTGCTGGGAGTGGAAACTGTCATTCAGACAGGAAAGCACTTGGTTTTCACTCTCTCCTTGCTTGGATTTATGTGGGCAATCATCAGCAGGACACTTTTTGGACCTGAAATTGGGTCTGTGGAGGACTTTCTCTGGTGAAATCTGTGATGTGTATTCAATCACTGCTATAAACAAAGGACATCTATATAAGCTAGATATTAACTGTATTAGCTCAGTATAATGGACATTAAAAGGAGCTTCCAGAATGTTTAATTTGGGAGGAGTGGGCTGTTTATCAGAATGAAACCTGAATGCAAATTAATGCTTCGTGGAGTATCACTACTGTTTGCTCCTCACACTGGATGGAGAAAGATAAGGAGAGGAAAGTGAGAAAAGTACCCCCTGGCACATCTCTGCCAGCTTTCAATTGCAGTCAGGCAGTAAGTCCATGCATGCATCAGTTCTGATGAGCTGATAAACAAATCTATCAAATTTGCCAAGTCTGTGGGAATCCCAGGCTGTCTAATGGTAGATGGAGGCAGGGGTTACAGCAGGATGGAATTTACTATAGCTGGGAGCTGAAATACAGTAATAATATAGTAATAAATATATTGCTGCTCCAGCAGAGAGAGCAGAACTTCTGGGGCTGCATGAAATTTGGGTATAAAAGTGGCAGCAGTGGGAGACCTGGAGGATATTTAGCATAAGGCAGCAGGAGATACCCAGGGGCTTAGGAGATGTGGCAAATGGAGGAGGTTGCAGTCTGTGAAGCACAGTAGTCCAAAACTCAGATCATACATTGTATTTAAAATAAAAATGATGCACATTTTGGATAATGTTATAATTTCATCATGGTGTTTAGTAACTGGATGAAATAATTAGTTTCTCTGTGGACTGATACCCTCTTTAATTTACCATATGCTGAACATAGAAGCATGCACACATGTTTTACCAACCATTCTCTTGTTTCTTCCAAAGGGAATTCATTTTGAGTCAGGGACATATTAGGTGATATTGTATCACCTTAACATTTTGGTAAGATATCGTTTAAGTTATGAATTATCAGTGCACTCAGTCTGCGTGGCAAAACCTGAACTGACAAGCTTATCTGTGTGGGAACTAAAATCACATTGTACACAGACCAGGCTGAGGATCTTCTGTTCAATTAGCGGATGAGGGAAAGGCTATGGATGTTGACTGCTAGACTACAGTTGAAGCCTTTGATACCACTTCCCACAACATTCTCCTGGAGAAATTGGCTGCTCATGGCTTGATCAGGTGCACTTTTCAGGGAGTAAAAAACTGTCTGGATGATCAGGCCTAGAGAGTTGTGGTGAATGGTGCTATACCCACCTGGTGACTGGTCACTAGCAGTGTTCCCCAGGGCTCAGTTGGGGCCACCCCTGTGTCATACCATTATCAGTTATCTGGATGAGTGCTCTCTCAGTCAGTTTGCAAGATGGATGGGTGTGTTGATCTGCTGGAGGGTAGAAAGGCTTTGCAGAAAGATCTGGACAGGTTGGACTTTTGGCTGAGGCCAAAGGTAGGATGCTCGTGGGGGACCTTACTGCTCTCTACCACTGCTGAAAGGAGCACAGAGCCATGGCTCTTCTCCCAAGGAGCAAGTGATAGGAAAAGAGGAAATGGCCTCAAGTTGTTCCAGGGGAGGTTTTAGATTGGATGTAAGAAAAATGTCTTTACCAAAGTAGTTGTCAAACATTAGAACAGGCTGCCTGGGGAAGCGGTGGAGTCACCATTCCTGGAGCCATGTAAAGGTGGCACTTAAGGACATGGTTTAATGGTGGGCTGGTTGATGCTAGCCTAAGAGCTGGGCTCAATGATCTTAGAGGTCTTTTTCAACCTAAACTATTCCATGATTCTAAGAGCATTTGGCACTGAAGTGTTTTTGACCTTCTCTCTAAATACATATTAACTTAAACACAGGCACAAACAGCGGAGGAGAGATGCGATGTGAGCTTTCAATGCTCAGTAAGTCTGCCAGGAGGGATCAGCAGCAGCTCCTGTGCGCACAGAATTGCAGAGACAATCTCACTGATACGAGCAAACTCTTGTTGATGACTTGGATGAGAAGAGAGAGAAAGAGAGGAATGGACAATGTGACATTTCAATTAAATCGGTGTTTAAGAAAAATATCTAAGGAAGTAGATGGAAAAGGATAGGGAAAACATAAACAAAACAAACAAAAGTCCCCAGGAGCTCTGTGGTGTTAATCTAACCTTCAGCATGACTGAAAACTGCACAGGCAGGTGAGCAGCATTATTGATGTTTGAAGTAATTACTTCAGCAGGCGCTGCTATCAAAATTCATAGTGATTGATTTCCCACTAGTCAGCTTATCTGTCTGAGAACAAGTTCACTGGAAAGCAGCTTATAACCCTTTCCTAATAAGCCATGGCACATCACTGGAGAAAATGGCGTCAGGCTCGTTTTGTTTTGCATTCACTGCTATTTAAGGTTGAATCATTCAAAATTTTAAGGCGCCAGGCAGTTTTCTTCTCAAGACAGACTTGGAATACAGAGATCTGCCCTTCCCAAGCAACCTGTCCTTGTTCTCCTAGGTACAGTGTGAATTGAAGGAGAATTTCAAACTGAATTTCTTTCAGTAAGAGCAGGGGAAAGTCATATCTGAACACACAGACCACACACATTTTTAAAGGAGGTTTTCAAATATGGAATATTTTCCATAGGCTGACTGAGAGCCGGTTAAATCAGAACAGTAGAGGGTATAATTGAGGTGCCTTAGGCCACAGCAGTAATGTTGCTGTATATGCATGCGTCAGCATGAAGTTAAATCCGTGTTCTCTCAAGGTGCAGATTCAGGTCCGAATGTGAGGTGAAGTCTTTAAGGTCAGATTGGACGAAGATACAGGCAGCTCTGGGGCTGTTTTCCCTGGAAGACTTAGAAGACATGATCCATGGCATCACAGCCTCAGTAAAGAACCACAGTGTTGTGACAAGAACATGATTAAACATCTCTCATGTCCCTGATATCCTGATTGAAGTTAGCAAACAGGGAATTACTGTCCGTGACATTGCAACAATTATCCAGGCAAACTCAACCTCCATCCCACCTCTGGACAGGGGTGCATGACTTACAGAGAAAGCCTGTCAAGCTGGAGTGGGAAGGGCTTTCTCTATCCCCATCCTTTTTATTTTAAAACAGCCATGGGCTGGAAAACAGCAGCCAAGACATGGAGCTTTAACACTAGGTCAGCATCTGTAAGAGTTTGGACCTTCGCTTCTCTCCAGCTTCTTGTCTCCAGGCTCTCCAGCCTCATCTATTCCCACAGATCAAAACACAGGAAAAAATGAAATGAAGGACAAGTACAAGAGGTTTAACTATCAGTCTGCTGGATTTGTATCAGTCTGTGTCAGGAGGCACATCATCTGCAAGTGTTTTTCCTTTTCCTTTTGGCTATTTCCTGTGCACAGAGAGCCAGAATGCTTCCTTGTGCAGATAGTTGTTTCCCGCTGCCATCTCGCTGGGCGCACAACACAAGAGGCAATGCTGCTATTTGTCAGGAAGTAAAAGGACTATTTGCTGGATCAGTTTTATGGAGGAAAAGAGAGGGAAGAAGAGGGTGCAGGAAAACCATTTTGTACAATTGACAGGAGAAAGAGCGGAGCTGAGTGAGATCATTTCTCAGGGCAGAGATAGGCTGCTCCTTCCAGAACCCAAAGGCTGCCTGCTTAGAATCTGTGCATGAGAGAGGGAGGCAAAGGCAGGAGGGGAGCTATGAGATAAACTTTCACAGACGATTCAAATGGCAACTTTTTTAGAGTTGTGGGAAGATGTGTACAGCAGTCTCCAGGGCTCCTTCTGCTGCCCATCTACACTGTTCAGGCAACCAGGCGGGGAGGAAAAGTTCTGTAAGCTCCTTTACCAGAAAAGCTCTCAGCATGTGGCAGTCGTAGTAGGGGAGCTCTGGGTTGTACAAACAACACATCCCAGCAGTTCCAGGTGGCCTGTGACTCTTCAGATGGTGTGACAGAGTGGCAGGCATGACAACCCTTTCTTCTCTCTGCTTTACCCAGCAGGCTCTGGAGACATCAGAGGCTCCACAAATTCTCACCATGGTCTGCAAACCAATGTGCCAACCCTGGGTTTTGGCCCACTTTACCAATAGGCTTCTGTGCTCTTTTCATCCTTCTCTGTTTCCAGTGCACTGAGCTACAGCAGGACCCAAATTTCTGCATTGCCCTTCTGGCTTGTGACACCATGCTTCTATTTCAGTGCCTGCCTCCCTGGTCAGTACGGTGATCCTCTTGATCCATGGGAGTCTGGCAAGGGTGCGGGAGCAGATGGTCACAATAACACAGTGAGGTTATATGAAAACTGTCTCTGCTGGGGGCACATTTGTCTCAGATGCACAGGGATGACTGCATCTTGTCACAGCTAAAGAGGAAGGTAGATGAGGATCCGACTGATTTCCCTTGCAGGACACACACCCCTTTATCCTCCCAAACCTTTAACATCTTCCCTGCTTGTCTGTATCTTTTCCCACTTGTCTTTCTGGATGGGTGCTGCAGCAGCTCAGTGCTCTGATTCTCTCAGAGTCAGGAGGTGAACCGCAGAATGCAGACCGGATGGTTCCCCTGGGCGCTGGAAAGTCTCTCTAATTGTTTCTGATGTTTCACCTGACGCATCCTGAGTGAACACATCACTCCTGCTTCTGGGGGGTGATGAAATGTTTGGATCTCTGAACGTGTAGTTGTGTTCTTTGTCGACAAGAGATCAAAGATGTCAGAACTCTGAAAAAAAATCCCACAGAGAGACTGAAAAGCAAAATAAAAGACAGAGCTTGAGAAGAAAGTCAAGTAGAAATAGGAACAATTGCCTAGAGACAGGTGGACGGATGCCTAGCAAATCAGATAGACAGACGGCTGTGGCAGAAAGCATGCTCCTTGCTGTTCTTGGGCTGTAATTATCAGCTATTTAGGCACTAAGCCCAGGCGAACTAGTTATTATCAGTATTCAACAGCTCTGAGGTGAAGCCTAAAGCAATTAATGCCCTTTGAGATCTCAGGACCAGCTACAATGAGCACTGATTTTAAGCAGAGGGTTTGTGGGGAGGGAGGGATGAGGACTTTTTCATTATATAAGAAAGGGGGGAGGGGGGATCTCTTGCAGAGAAGGTCCCTGCAGATGAGCAAAACAAATATGAACTGCAAGAGAGCTAGAACCTGCAAGCAGGGTGAGACTGTAGATCACATCTTCTCTACAAGCAACTCCTATTCTTAAAAGGAGAAATTGCTGTCCGAACTCATAGAGTTCTTCTGAAAAAGCAGAAGCACTCAGAAATACATCATGAGGAGAGCAGAAAAAAACCCATGGTCTGTGAAGGGCAGGAGCCCCTCACTCCTGTTGTTTTCATTCGGTCTGATGTAACTGTAGCATCTGAAAAGGTGACAAGACTCATACTATAGGATGGAGGGAAGGAAAGAAGGAGGGATGTGCACTTTTCTGGGTGGAGAGCTGAACTCCAGGAGCAGCACTCGCCTCTCCTTGGTATTCATATTTTGCCATGACCAGAAAACCATCCTCCTTATCTGGCCCTGCAGTGATAGAGGGCACTTGGTATGGCATTAAAAGACTCTGGCCTCTTAGGTCTTCCAAGGAAATACGGAAGAGTATCCTAAAGAAAGCCTTTCAAAGAAACTTTCAAAGACTGTGTAGTGTGCATATTTTAGCATTAATAGCCGTATGTGTGCTGTTGCCATATACACACATGCACACACAGATATGTAGGTGGTGGCTCAACAGCTGGTGCTGGGCACTCCTGAGTCAGAAACCTTGAGAAAACATGAAGTCCCAGGCACAAGAAATTCTGTTTGTCAAGGCAGCTGGAAGCTTAGGTTTTCTCCTGACTCTGAGTGTCTGCTCGCTGCTCTTTGGCTCGGAAAATGAAGTGCGAATAACTGAGAACTTGGTGGAGTTATGTTGGGATATTTTCCTCTAGATCTTAAGGATGCTTGGGGATGAACAGCAGAGCCAGCAGTTTATGACTAAAGATGCACAAATTAATAGTGTATTTTGGTGCTTCTAATTAGCCCCTCAAGCACAGCACAGAACCTGCTTGGAAAACTTAAGCTTGTGAACTGCTGCTTTGCTGTGAAGCCTGTTCTGATAGTGAGAAGAAAGTATTTTTAAGAAGGCATATGTGTGAAATGGCTGTTAATCCTCCTTAGAACCAACACTTTTTTTGTTATATGCTCCTGGAAAACACCTTCCTTTATACTTTGAGCTGTATTTCTTACATAAACTTGCTCTTCAGAATTTTCAAGTACAGGAACAGCTGGCACACAACAAGAGTGGCAGGGGAGAGGGAAAAGAGGCAAGAAAGAAAATCTATTTCCCTGGGCTCTGCAAAAATGAGAAGTGAGAAAATCTGGTTGTGTGAAAGGGAGCTGGTGGCCATAGCTGTGGTGAAGGAGGCTCTTTCATCCCACAGTGGTGAAGCTGTGCAGACAAGGGCCTCGTGATAGCAGATGTTGTGGGGCAAAAAGAAGCAAGGAAAATATTTCTTTCACCAATGCAAGTTTCAGAAGTTCTTCCATCACTGCAAGCAAAGCACCCACGCCCAGGAGATCCACTTCTGGTTTCTGGCAGCTCCCATTGGGCTCAAGAAGTGGCTGTTCTGCAGCTGCTGCATAGCTGACCACGCCTTACTCAGTTACTGGGGTGACTGATGCTTTCTGAGTGGGACATCAAGGGAGATACCCACATCTAAATAGGGTAATTAGGGCAAATGTTTGAGTTCTCTTCCACTTGTTTATTTGTTCAACCTGCAGCTTTTCTTGAGGGCTCACAGTCCTGAAGCAGAGCTTTGGAGCTGACTCAGGGAATGATGCTGGGATTTGTTTTCCTTGTAGATCTAACAGCATCACTAAGGACCGAGTGAACTGGGGAGCAGGGGAGGCACCGTGTTCCTTACAACAGGCTAGGATCAGAGCTGACCTCCGTGCTACGCAGCCACTTATCAGAAACCCTCAGGCTTTTTGCTACACAAACGGTTGGAGATGCTTGAAAACGGAGTGTTTTCTCTCACTGCTTTAATCTTTATTTTATTATTTTCGTTTTACCACATCCAAAGCTGTCTTCCAGATATTTTGCATGCAGCTAGAAATCCATGGGGCTTGATTGCTTATTTTCTCTTTTACTTTAGATCCTGGCATGACATCAGTATACTGATTGAGATTTATTAGGTTCATGCTGTTGCCTGACCAGTAGTACAGCCCAGTGTGTTTGCTTGGGACTATTATTCCATTAAATGGAGTCCTGCCCTGCACAGCAGGCGCATATGGGTGCTTTATTTCTCCCTTTGAAGCCCTTGCTGTAGTCATTTTTGAGGAAGATGGCATGGCAAGGTGACAGTTGGCTTTTTCTGATATTGTAGTTTCTGTAATCACTACATTGGGTTTTAATCTGGCGATGAGAGAGCTTTTTAAGAAATACACATTTAAATGTCAGAGAAGACCTGTGTAAGATGTCTGGAAACGTCATGTCCCCTGGATGCCTTGCTAGACTTTCCTAAACAGAGGTGAGGCTTTTCTGAGTTAATTCCATGTAGCTTTGTACTGAGTCTGCTACATGAGGAGATGGGGTTTGAAAAGTTTATTGGGTGCTGTGGGAATGCTTATGTGGTACAGACATGATAAATGAAGCTGGTAGATTGTGTCTCTTCTGTCAACTCTGTGTCTTGATTTATGGAGCTTTCAGTTTTTTAGGGCTCCACAGCACTATAATTCCAGATCATGCAGGATTTGCCTACTTTGAGACTTGATCCAAAACTCTTCCCATGTATAAGGAAAAGCTTGATATCTTTTGGAGCAGATATTCTTATTGATTCATTCTTCTGCAAGAAAATGGAGGGAAATGTGTTGTGTTGGTGCAAAAAAAGAGAAAAAAAATCCCAAAACACAAAAGAAAGAAAATCAAGTTATGAATGTGTCTTTATTCAGTGATTCAGTGGGCTGGGTAATGATTTTAGGTGCTGACTCTGCTGGCAGTTTGGCATCATTTTTTCTCCAGCCTGCCCCTCTCTAACTTTGTTTGGAGGGAGGGAATGGAGGCTCCCAGTAGCATCCCTTGGAGCTCCAATCTGCTCTCCATCCCCTCCTGACCTCCCTCCCTTCTCCCCTCTACCTCCTCCCCTCTCGCTCTGCCTCTTTGTGCTGCATGTTCCCTTTTCAAAAAGTAATTTCATGGCTCATGCACTTAAGATTCCATCAGAAAGTCGAGTCTTTGATCAGGCAGACAGATGCCCTGCTGGGATTTGATTGGCAAATCACAATTCCCTTAATTAAGACTATGTGTCTTTATATCACTAAACTGATTCCAGCTGGGTCCCTGCTCGTTTTACATCCAGATTTACCTAGACTATGGATTCTCACCCCCTGTGACTCTGGAGGAATGAAAACCATTTAAAGACTTTTCGTTCCCAGTCTCTTTCTCCAGCTGCTTTTCCCCACTGGTGCAGCAGTCGGTGTGGGCTGGGAACTAAACCTCTCCCTCAGTCTTGTTTGCACTTTCTTCCCAGTCGGGAGATATGGCTGTGTGAGGAATTTGCTCTGTTTCTTTCCAGTGCTTGGAAGCTGGGAATCAGTAGTCAAAAGGGAATTGAACTTGCCTGATGCTTTTAATTTCTTTTTTTCCAGAAGCCATGTTTTTACTGAGAGTCAGAAAGATGCTAAAATTCAGCATAATTTTCTCCTTCTTCCCATCTTTCCTTAGCTATCCATTAAAGTTGCAGCAGGTTAAGAATACTCACTAATGGTAATCACAGGTCCTGTGTGGGAGAGTCTTTGGTGACATTTCTGCTGTGCTGGGTTTGCTTGTTGCATTAGTCATGCCAAGGCAAGCATTTCTCCGGAGACAAAATACACAGTCCTGCCTACAAAGCATGTGGTCTACTCTGGCCAAGGAAATAATGCTCTGGGGGGAGTTTTGACAGACAGTGTTTTTCCACCAGTCATCTGCATTTTCCCTTCCTCCTCTTTAATTTCCTGTCTCCCCTGAGCAGTGCCCTGACACCTTTCCTCTCCTTCAGGGAGAGGAATCTTCCATAGCAACCTGCTAATGGCGCTGATTACAGGGATGGCAGCTGGCATGGCTGCACCCAGCCTCTGACTCCAGAGCCTGTCCGGGGGGCTTGAAGGAGATTCAGGGTTGGGGTTTCTCAGTGCACCAAGTCCAGCGGTACAACTGCATTTGCCATGTGCCAGCGAGAAAAGTCTGGCTCCTCTGCAGCAAATCCCTTAGGCTTTTTCAAAATCACCTGTGAGGACAGGGTATGGACTAAAAAACATGCCCACAGCTTGAGAAATGTCCCCATAAATGTATTTGCAGGTGGGTGCAGTCAGACTCTGCCTGAAATGTGGGCAGTGGCTGTCCCTGGGTGGTGCCCTGGAGGTGCCACCCCCGGGCGCTGAGCGTCTCTACAAGTGACAGCTCTGTGACCAGGAAACCCGGCTGCTTATGCAGTCGTGTTTAAAATTAATAGCCAGCAAACAGGGCAGCTTTGATGGCCAGCAAATCCTGACCTGGCAATTCTGAAGCTGAGCTGCCCTCTTAATAAGTGAATCCAGAGTCTCAACTCAGGACGCATCCTCTTCTGATGCATCTTCTGATTTATCATGTGGAATTCTTTGCTTGAAAACACCTACTTAACGATGTGCCTGCAGAGCTTCAAACCCTGTCCTGGGAATGGAGTGACTTCGTTGGGGCCAGAGCAGAGCTTGACTTTAAAGGAGCTTCATTTTAAGGGCATGGCGTATTTCCAGCTGTTACTCCCAGCAAGACAAGTTTTTGGTTCAGTCAAACAGGCTCCAGCCTGAGCTAAACCTTATTTTGCTCTTCACATGATAATAAAAACGTTCACTGAAAACATTAATAGGACTTTGCACTTAGATGGGTTTTTGATTTGAGGGTTCCAAAGCTCTTTTTAATAAAAATTGCTGATTATGCTCCATGGTAAAACTAGATTAGATCAAAAAGGGGTTGAGAATCTCTGTTTTGTTTGAGAGACAGAACAAACCTATCCCAAATGTACAGAGAGTGCATTCTGTGAGTAGAAAATGAATTTTATGAGCTTTATAAATAACTTGATAATTAATTTTTTTGTTGAAATTAATTAAAAATCTCATACTTTATAGAATGTTAACATCTATGTTTATCTTTGTCTTGTCCCAGATCATCTTAATGGAATGATAGAGACACATTAAACTTATATATAGTTAAAGTTAATTGAAATCTTGCTCATAGGCTCTTTTTAAAGAAATTAGGATGTAATTAAGCTAAGTTGTTAATGCTGTCTAGGTGCTGTGGTGATCGGGGTCTGTGCCAGACTTTGGTCACTCGGATTTGCAGACAAAGGAGCCCAAGCTGTCGCTGTGTTTCCTTTGTGGCCTGTTCAACACAGCAGGACACCGGTCTGCGGGCACTTGCTGGCACCGGGGATGTCCCTTCCCTGAAGGAGGAGATCCCATTGGCAGGGATCCCATGCCAGGATCACCGTGCCTTGGGGATGGCTCCATGTGGCTGGAACACTGCCTCTGGGAGAATGGAGCCTGCACAGAGACACTGAGACTCAGCTGAGCATCCTCTGCGCCCCTTGTTGAGAGAGAGGCTCATGTGTAGGGCCCTAGATGAAAACACTGTTCAAAGGTGAAGAGCCAAAATCATGAGTGTGCTTTGGGTGTGTGGCACCACACACCACTTTGCGTGTGTGTCCTGAAAAGGTTCAGTTAGGAGGAGCAATATTAAGTTAGTACTTCAGGACATCAAGCCACTAGAAATATCAGAAGGTGGGGTTCTCTTGGGCTTTCTTATGCGTCACTAGGTGTGATTTTAAAAAAATAGTAGAAGCAAGCACAGTAAAAAGATTGCTAAGCAAAGCATCAAGTGCTGTTACAGTTAAGAGTATCAGTAACTTAGCAATAAAAATAGGAGAGGACAAAATCTAACTGCACAAATTCTGGTTATTCATAGCTGACTTCATATGTAAGAGAAAGCAACTGCATTGAGATAAGAAATGCAGAGATAAGATACCCAAACTCTCTTACCTTAGCCCTGGAGAGATACTGCAGAGAGAGGAAGTGGAAAATCAACGATGATGCATTTTACCAACTATTTAAATCCCCTCTGGGATCATAGAGACTGATGTCATTCTTGTCCACACTGAACCATAATCATTGCATCTGTCCACTGACTTCCTCAATATTTTTTTTGACCTGATAAGGAATCTAATACCTGACTACAGCTTTTCACATGTCTTGAATGTCACAGGGAGCGTGTTAAGATGTGTCAGCCAACTGAGAGAGAGAAAGGAGATGGGAGGAAATTATAGGGGGATGTTAGGAAGGAAAGGGAAGTGTGTGTTAAGGATGGAGAAGTGAAAGACAATGCAAAATGAAGACGAGCGGAGAAGAGCAGGTTGAGAAAAGGAGGGATTTGCACCAGAGAGGGGGATAGAGGGACAGATAGAAGGGAAGGTGGGGAGATGGCTGGCGGGGGCAGGTTGGCAGCTGTAGAGGGAAGGGTGGCGTCTTTTCTTAAAATACAGATATTGGCATGCATTGGACTTGTGTCTTGGCTCTCTAGATAGACAGGTCTCAGTTAAAGGAAAAGGGGATGGGATTCTGGACCCTGATAAAAAGCATCTCATCTTTTGGTGCCTGAGCATTTGACAGAATAGGCTCTTTTACGGTGCATGTCATTATTGTTTGAGGCACAACTGTCTGCCTTGTGCTGTATTGCTAATTACTAAGGGAAAAAGGGAGATAAATCCTGCCTGTAGCCCAGTGGAGTGCCGTAGAAGTGAGTTCTGGCCCCAGTGTGCATAGCTTCCTGAAACAGTTTGAGTTTCCTGGGTTTTTTTCTTATTGCACATACCTGAGTGCTACACAACCAGGAAGAAAGCTCTTCTTTCCCAATCAAAAGCTGTTTTTTCCATCTCTCCCAAGTGTGTTTACCGTGTCTGTCTGCTGCTCTGTATCAGGTTGAGTCGTCTGTTTTGATGTGCAAACGTAGCAGAGCTGCCTGCAATCTTTTCTTTCCCTTTTAGCATCTCATACTGCATGATGAGATCAAAGAGGTTAAGTGAATTAGGGATCTCCTAACCACAGCTTTTTGGAAACGTGTGACTGTTAGCAATGCACAGTGGGCTCTTCCCTCCATTTGTTCCCCCTCCTTCACATATGTACCCACCATAGCTTCAAATGCTGTATCAGATCTAGGGAGACCCATTAGAAAGTGAGCAAACCAGCCAATACAGATGAACCAAGACGCTTCTTAAAAGTGAGAAAATGTGCTACAAGGATTTCAGATCCAAATCAATTGAGTCACTCGTGTGGAGGCACAGAAATGGAGCCATATGCCATCTCAGAAACAAAATATTTGAGAATCACTTCTGGTTCTACCACCGCTGTCAAAGCTTGGCTTCCCAGTTTAGCTTTCTCGTTCTTGCCAGGGATATTATTAGCCCTCTGCCACTGCTCAGGTGCTGCACTGATAGACAGGGCTGTTGAAATAAAAGGGCTTTCTGGCTGGAAAGGCAGAGTGAATAAAACAGCATGGTGGCAGGGCTGCAGGTGGCTTTTAAAAGTTCTTCAGCAAAATGAACAACAGTTTATTTTGGAGCAGCCAATGGAGTTTTGGCTGAATTGAGGCGCTTTGATTGTTTAACACTTTTGAATATTTTTTCTTTTAAATGTAAGTGCAATTTTGAAAAAGTCTGTTTGAAATGAAAAATCAGAAGCTTTATTGTAAGAAAATGCCCATTTGAGACCTTTTGGATATTTTGTATGGAGTATATTGACATTTTTAAGTGATACTTAACTTTCCCTCTTTTGTAACATCTCAAAAACAGTAGAAAGGCAGAATCAAGCAGATAACTGCACAGACTTGTCACTGCTTTTGGGGTGCTCTGCTGACAAGGAGATGGGAGGTTGTCCCTCAGGGAGGACAGCACCCAGTCAGGCCCTCGTGTGTCCACATGCAGCACAACAGCCCCTGGGCAATGTGAGGAAGATGCCAGGGTAGTTTGCCAGTCAGCTTCCAACTTGTGTTAAAAACATCTCTGGTCTACATCAGTGTCACAGACTTGGCCTTAAAGGTGAACTCATGGGGCAAGTCATGCAGTATGATGAATTTCTGACTCTGGAATGCAGCCACCAGATCATCATCCAGTGAAAGAAACAAGGTATCTGTGCCTTCTCCCCAAAAAAACAGTCCCTGAGATGGAGATGTTGCAATGCCATGCATTCTACATTGGTCTTTCTAACTCAGAATCTTACTAAGGCTCTCACCTGGGGCACAGAAATGAAATGTGTTTTATGGAACAGGCTTTTATCACTTATCTATCTGGTCATTTCAATATGGTTTTGAGTAATTAAACCTTATATGGAGCTCATTGGAATTGCTCTAGATTTCCACTAAGTCAAGGATCTGACTAATACAGGGGTATTTCTTTTTTTCACAGTAAAACTAGAAACTCTGTCTCATGGCATGTTCTTCTAGCTCATTGAGTGGTTTTGTGAAACTGCTGTCAGACATGGTATTTATTAGGATTGTGCACAAATACCTAATGTTGTGAACACACTGCATACATACATTAATGTCACATTCAGGTGGCAAAACATTTATAACTGTCACCGCTTTCCTCGTCTCTCTCCTTGCCTGTCTCCAAACACATAATCAGCCCTGCTCCTGGCTGATTGATGAGGTAGGTGGGGGATGGTCAGGTTTGTCCTCATGTTTCTGTGCATTCTGCAGTTTTCAGAGACAGAGGTGCACAGGGACTTTGATTGTGAGGGTGTCGAGTCTATGGCAACAACAATAATCCACCATTTGGGATGATAGTTGAAAAATACATGGTATAAAGGAACATCACCAGGGTCTGCTGGGGGTGTTGTGGGGGAATCGTTTGTCGGGCTTAGGTGATTTTAGATAATTTGCTAGAATATATACTGGTATCCTCAGGAATTTGGGCCCTTCCATCCTGTTTGCCATGCAAATATCAGTCCCTTCAGAGACCTCAAGCCACGTCTCGTGGCCTCACACCACTCTGTCAGACCGAGTCAGAGTGCTGCCTGCAGGACTCTGCTGCATTAGCAGCACTCACTGTTGTCCTTAGCAAAGATCAAAGGGTGCTTTCCATGAAAAGGTAACAGGTCCTCTGAGACCACACGCAGCTCCAAGATTTTTCAATCTCTTCCCCTGTCAGTCAGTGCATGGAGGCTGTTTAGACTGGACCATTTCCATTAGCGTATGGCCATTTCTCAGAAAATCTCCCACAGTTGCTCCAGTTTGGTGTGGGCTTGTGAAATTATAGCAGCAGCAGGACTGCTGATATGAGCCAAAGAAAAATCTGCTGCTCACCAGTGCTTCCACTGGTGCTGCCATCAGGGAAGCCTGGGCACAAACAGGTCTTTCCTGAAAAATCGTGAATAGCAGCACAGCTCGTTAGCAGCTCGGGAAGTCAGGGAAGGTAATGAAGCCCTCTGGGGAGTGGGAACTGGGTGCTGGGACAGGGAGGCCCTCTGCAAAGCTGAAAACAAGCTGACTTTAGGAGAAAGCTTTGGCTAAACACCTGCAGGCTATTCTGTGCCAGCGGCATTGCTAGAACAAGGTAGGGGCTCGCCCTGTCCTGTGCCATGTGTGGAAACCCTACCTGCTTGCAGAGCTGTGGCCAAATAATGACTAAGTTCCCACTTCTTTTTTTATTTGATGAGGCAAGATAGTCTCATATGCCAAGCTGGATCCAACCAGCTATTTTAGATGAAAGAATGTGTTGCCAGAATCAGTGAGAGCTATGTATACTGTGTAAGCAGCTCCATGCTGTTTCCCACAGTCTGACAGGTAAATGGCTTCAAATCAAGCTCACCATAGTGAAATCCAGTGTGTTCTCTGTCACAATTGCTGGACACTCTGCACTTCTGATCTCCATCATCCTCCCAATTCCATCAGGTGTAACTCCTAACAAATGCCAAGCTGGAAGCAGTTACCTGTATCCTGCAGTCGCATCAAACACCCACATGTGGTCCAGCCTTGGCCACAGTCCCCTGCCTATCAAGTGACATTACTTCGAAAAGGTCTTAGAGTTCACACTCCCCGTGAGCATGGTTGACACAGTGGTCCAGCAGCTGCCCTACAGCTATTTCTTCAACACAAAACTCTTCAGGGAAAATGTTTTGAAAAGAGTGTATCTGACATTTTCATCAGGCTTACTGTCCTCAGCCTGTGCAAAGACCTATCTTTCTGAAGTTGTGCTTCCAGTGTCAGCCCACCTCCACCAGCAGCTGCTGGCCAGTGGCTCCCACTGCCCTTGCTCAGGGAGTATTTTAGGGTTTATTAGAGCTGCTTTGAGCTCCACGTTTGGCTCAGTTTCTGAATATGGGAAGAGCATGCTCCGTTGCCTCTCAGTTGCAAGCTGCGGTATCCTCATCTAGACCCTTGTGATGCTTCTCTGTTTGGTCTTCCAAGACCCAAATTGTCCTAAAGAAAATTCAATAAACCATTATCTTTTAGTAGTAATTTTGCATTTCTGGTTAGCCTTGTTCATCAGTTACACCATTACAACACATGACTATTTACATACACAAATACAGCAGATACACCTTTGCATTTTCCACCAAGGCATCGATGCACCATCATAAAAGCCACAGTCCACTAATTTCAGGAAAGAAGTTATTTCAGTGTTGCTGAGATAGGAATCAGAAGGAAGGGGACTGATCACAGCACCACTTACCTCAGCACTTATCAGTAACTTCTTGGCAGCAGAAACTGGACCTCTCCAACTGAAAGGATAGATTGCTTCTCCATACTGGGGGTTAATTAACCACCTGAACAAACTGCTAAGCGCAGCATTCTTCTTCTCTTCATCTTGTCACATGATGATTGGACCTCTTTCCGGAAGTTATTTTTTGGCCAAATATCATGAAATTCAATATATGTAATTTGAAGAAGATGGGGTGTGACACAGGCACCAAGTAGCTGAGTCGATCTGTGAACTGTCAGTGATGTCTTGTGCAGTGATGCTTTGAAAAGTAGATGCAAAGACACCCCACAAAACAGTGTTAGAAAATAGTTGTTTCCCTACAGCTGGTCACATTGGCAGAAATACTGAAGATTCCTTGTTAGAGCAACCGCTGAGTCCTGTGACATCTGATGTTAACCAGATAGTTTGTACAGATGGAAGGCTGTGTCCCTTTTCCCTTCTGCTAGGAAAGACTTTTAAATTTGCCACGTGAGGAAAATCTATTGGGAGGCATCTCAAGCTAGACTGGGCTTAATGGGTGCCTAAGGCTTTTTTTCTAAGCACATATTTGCAGGGATGCTCCAGCTGTGGATGTGCCTTTCCTTTTTGCTGTGTGTAACATCTGTGCAGTGGGCTTTTGTTTGGCTCTTTGGCAGTTTTCTACTCCTTCCCCCAAGCTGCTTTGGCTGCTCACCCAGCTTTTTACCAAACTGCAAATTTATTTTCCTTCTGCTTTTGGCAGGCCCATATGTGGAACTGTCAAAATGTCACTGGCATCAATTGTGAAAGGTTAGTGCCACATTATAGTCAGCGAGCTTATTAACACAGAAATGATTGGGTTTTGGAGAGGGGCAGGGAAGGACAAATGGGAATCCATTATCCAGGCACCTGCTTTTTCTACTAAACATTTCTTCTTGTCACATATATATTTTCAGAAAGTGGTTGCCATCTGCATAGGAGAAAAATCAGCTGGAGACCCTCTGAAGAATAAGGCTGTTCTTTGTGAGACTCCAGCAAGCTGGGAGAGGGAGATGGAGAAGCAATGGGGGCAAGTTGGCCAAATTCATTTGAGTGTTGAGTGGCAACAGATGTCCATTTTCACCAACCCAAGTGACTAGAGAGGAGATCATGCTGCAAAAACTGGGTCTGATGAAAACCCATTGTCAAAGTGGGAGATTGTGGGTTCTTGGTTCCATGATATCAGCTTGGCCCAAAAGAGCCATGATTTCTAGTTGCTCTTCCCAAGTTTATAGGTGCCCGTATTTAGGTGAGAGCTACTGTTTTGCTTATTTACGTCTCTATGCTTTTTTGGATTTAATCAGAATGAATTCCAAATCACCACTGAAAAAATTCCCATACTGCAGTTTTTATCTATCCAAGGTGTTTTTAGGGCTTCTAGGGCTATCATTGCAGAGAATCTAGCTCACAGTATTTAATGTGCTAATCTCCAAAATGACTTTGTGAGGTGAGATTTTTCCAGTTTATGCGAACTGAGGCACAGAAAGCCTGACTTTCTGTGGTTTTTGAGGAGGGTCGTGCCCCTGTTTTCTAGACGGTGTCCTGAAGCCACAGGAGTGTCTAACAGAACTGCAGAAAGTCTGGTTCTCCAGCTGGGAACGGGGACCTGCTGCCATCCCCAGTGAGATGGGCATTGCAGTGGGAGTTGGAGCCCTGTGGTCACGGGTGCCACGTCTCCAGGACCAGGCAGGAGAGGCCCCTCTTGGTCCTGAGCCTGGTAGCAGGCTGGACTGCCTCCTGCAGGCTCCAGCAACCCTCCTGGAGAACATCTGAGCTCAGAATCAGGGGTTTGGCCAATTAAGCAACCATCCCCCACTTCTTCTCTGTGCCAAGTAGAATTTTAATGTACTTCCAATTTCTCTTTTTAGCACACACAAAGAAAAAAGAAAAAAATTAATAATCATCTATAAGAGAAATTCTTTTCAGACAAATGGGAAAGTATTCAATGCTGATATATACTTCCCCCCACATTTAAATGGTACCTATTTAAATGCAGATTTTCTGGTTTCCTATGTAGAGCTTGGAAGAAACGCCTTTCAATTTAAATGTTAATAGAAGAGTAAACTTCAAAATCAAAATTTCTCCGTAAGGGACAGTGTTTTTTACAGCTCTAAATGTCTTTCTCTACTTCTTCCCTCCTTCTCCTCCATCCTCCTTTCTTTCTTCCTACACCTCAGCCCAGCCTCACTTGCATTAAATAGTCTTTTTAAAAACAAGAATACATCTTTCAGAGTTTCTGAATGAAAACATTTAATGCTGGGATCTGTGGAATGAGTACGTTTGAGCAGAGTGCTGGGGCACTGATAAAGCAGAGATACCATCCCTCCACCTCCAGCCTTTTTCATGCCGGCCATTTATCAAACGTGCTGCTCTGAATGCTTTGTGCTGAGATTATGCTCAGGCTCATGCAGTGGTTGGGGCAGGGAATGAAAAGGAAGAAAAGCCTTTAGCATAATGTTTTAGTTGCTCCCGATTGTGAGCAAGGCTTTGGTGCTGGGATAGGCAGCAGAGGAAGGAAGTCAAATGCAGAGGGAAGAAGATAAAACAAAGCAGATGTTACCAAGTCTCTCTTCTCTTTCTGTATTACCCCTCCTGCTCCTCCTCTGCTCCGTTGCTGTGCATCTCCAACTTCATTTATCTTCGAGAGAAGCTTAGGGTAAATCTGCTTTTTAACAAAAGGCACTTAACACTGTCTGATACTGGAGTTTTACGTACAGCTATGTTTTTTGCTTCTTGTCACACTCCATTTCTCATCTTTAATGCAAGCTTCTCTTTAATTTTTCTCATCGCTCTTGTCAATTATCCATCTGTTTATGTCCACTCTTCTTTCTTCACTGAAAGAAAAAAGGAAGAAATAAAGTGGTTCCGTTTTTTCTTCTGCTTGTTTCTGGCCCTGATGAGCCTTATCCACCTTTGCAAGAAGTGGTTCAAGAGATAATAACCGAAGATTGAATCTTAATAAAATTCCATGTGTTTAGTGGCTATGTAGATACTGTGATGGTGACCAATGTATAAAAAGCAGACTATAACAGGGCAGAGTCTGCTCACAGTAGAAGGGCAATTCTGTAAACTGAATAATAAAGTAACTAATACACAGAATAAGTTATAGGGCTTTTTTTTATCCAGATTATTTTCGTACAACTGTTACTGTATGTCATTATTATCTGAATGCCTATGAAGAAAAGGTGGTAAACTGGCTTCCATGGCCTCCACTGGGAGACAGGAAAAAGTCTGATTTTCAGAGGAAAGCTTTGGAGCGCCCAACCCCCACACTAATTTCAGGGAAAGCAGAGCTCATTGGACTCCTCACTGGTGCTCAGTTCCTTGCCTCCCAGGTGTCTCTAGGTGCCTGTGACAGCCTGGCAGCAGGGCTGTGTGGTGAAGCTGGCCCTGGCGCCCTGCTCTGCATTGCCTCCTGTGCACTGTCCCTTGTGGGGGATAAACAGAGTGTTCAGTCTTAGTGGTGTCAGGGCAGCACTTCCCACCAGCACTGAAAGCACTTTACAGTGAAGGGAGTCACCTCTGCCCTGAACCCAGAAGCCCGTCACCGATTTCTTCCAGGCCACTGGAGAATGCAGGCAAACTTCCATTTAAAAACAGGCTTTCCACCTGGCCTCTCCCACTACCATCAGGGTGGAGCAGGGAGATGGTGCCTCACGTCTTCCAGGAAGGATCCCTCTGGTCAGGCTAATGTGATGCTGAGGGATGTGTTGTCCTTCCTCCCCATCAAGATCATACTTGTGCTCTGGTGGCTCAAGGTAGAGGTCACTTGCAATAAGAGCTGACCAACATAAAGAAGTGCGTGTTATCTGAGTTCTTCAAAAGTGCAGGAAGGAGGAAAAATGAAAAAGGCACAGCTTTGATGTCATAAAGTCCTAAAGTCCTCACTGAAATTGAGCAGAAGGCATTTTCTTTCAAATGCCTCAGATTTTTCAACACCTGCATAATCCATGGAAGCTGCGTAACGAAAAGCCTCTTAGCTTGGTCACAACTGAGAAATGTTTGCTTTGTGTGGCCTCACCTAGCAGGAGCAGGAAGGATTAAAGTTATGAATATGAAGAAGAGTGGCCAAAATTGCGGGTGCCTCAGACTTCCTTCCCTGTTTCTGAGGAGAGAGGGAAGAGAGGGATGAAAGGGTTGACTGGGCAAATTGCAAGTGTACTCTGCTGGGACCAAAGCTTGGAAATATTCCTAGATGATCATATATTGCAGTGCGAAAATCGTGGATAGTAAATCTGGAGAGAGAAAGACTCTCTAAGATCAGCTCTTGAACATCACTGAAGAAATAGAAATGATCAGCTTCAGGTACTTTCTGATAAAATCTCCTGACCAGAACCAGAGAAGGAGAGGGAATAGTGTGGAGTAAGGTAGGGTACAACAGGATATGACACAGTAGAGTTGAGTTGAATGATGCTTTGGCATAGGCTCAGCTACTCTGGCCCACTAGATCAGGGATTGTAAGGGCAAAGCTTTTCTTCCTAGCCTGCTGTCACTCGGAGCTGAGTAACAACACAACAGATACCAAAAATATCCTCTTTCCTCTCTGGCCAAAGTTTCTTTTTGAGCGTAAGGAAAACAGGATTGGAGCAAAAGGCTGAACTTTTCTATGAGGTGGTATTCACAGCCATTTTTCTCCCAGGACATAAGTCTTGTGCCTTCTACAGTAGAACTGCTTCAGGTGTGTTAAATTCCTGCTGTAAAAATGTCCCCTTTATGCACTGAACTCTCTAGTATCTGTATCATAGAGTCTCTTGAAGACAAATCCATCTTTTCACCCTCATGAGACACTTTTTCCTCACCTTTTTCTGCCCTGTACTTAAACAAGCCTTGTTTCCTTCCTTCTCTAGTGCCCCCTTAAATCCCTCCCTCATTGTCTAGGGCTTCTCTTTTGTCTCTTCTCTGCTCTACATGAGCAAAAGGCAAGAATAAAATCAGAACTTGGTATTTGAGCTCCCAATAGTGCTTTCAGCCACTGCAGACTTTCTTAGGCCCCATAATTTTCCCCAAATAGTGGAGCAATTGCTTTCAGACATTAACACCAGTATGTGACCTGGTCTGGGACACTCCCTTTTTCTTGGTGCCAGTTCACCAGAGGTAAGAAATTGCAGCATCATGTGGGGTTTGCTGTTTGTCAGCTTAAACCTCTGAAGGTGTCAGCCTTTGTAGAAGACATGACTTCATTCCTCCCTTGATGAACTATTCACCTGACTCTGAAATTGTGGGTTTTCTCATAAAGGAAGGAAGACTGAAGTGCCAGCAGTGCGTAGCTGGCACCTTCCTTTTGTGATTGTTTCTGTTTTAAATAACTGTAAGAACACTTAAGAACTCTGAGGGAGCAAATCCGTACAGGTGGCCTGTCCTGACAAGAATAAATCGATCTCATGATGTCCATTCTCCATACACCTCATCCTGAGGGACACGTTAACTAGCACAGACCACAGCCAGCTTGTGAAGTTTCCTATCAGCTTTTCTATATAGGTAGGTTCAGATGTTGCTGGCAATCAAGCACTTAACAGTTTATCACAAAAATAACCATCTCTAGTCAACAGAAGGTGATGGGATTTTGTGGTTTAGGAGAAATTATGCATGTGTCTTATAAAGGCCATTGTACCTCTTGAGATATGAAGGCTCACTTCATCCTTGACAGAGCTGCTTTCCCTTTTTGTGAGGATCTTCTGCTGTTCTTTCTCTCAGCTTTGAGAGAGTTGTGTTTTAGTGTATGTTTATGACACACGTATTTCTGGGTCTGTCTGGTGCAGACACTTCCATGTAAATATAATCTACTGTTACTTTGGTTGAAGTGGGTTGTACTCATTGAGATTGCATTAGAGTAATCTTTAAACTGAAGACTGGGTTGCCACATGATTCAGTGAAAGGCACTTAGAGATTTTAACAGAGTCTCAGGTAGACTAATACATATTTCTTTCCTTATCTCTTCATACCTGAAGCAGAAAGGAAAGATTAAAACCCACACCCTCTATTTGCCAACCTCATCCGAAATACAGTTTCAAGCTCTGCAGAGAGAATAGTGAGAGCCAGAAGATGCCACTCAAAATCACCTGCATTAACAGTCACTTGTTCATTGTACCTGGAAGCTGCTGGGCTGGCATGCAATAAAAGATATATCTCTCCAATTCTATCTTGCCCCCCCTGAAGTTTTGGGGTGAGATAGGGGATTATGTCAGAGAAAGATACCTCTGTGCTGCTGATTCTTTATAAGAGAAGTAATTTAAACAAAGCTCAGTGAAGTCTGGTAAATTGTGCTCTAGGGCTGTGTGCAGTTCTTGAACAATTTCCAATACTTATATTTGTTTGGAAAAGGAAGTAAAAGGAGTGATTTTGACTCTTTTCAAGTACAAATATTCTTGATCCCTGGTAAAGACAAATCAGAGGGAATTTAGAACAGGAGGGTATAGATCACAGTGACCTGCAATGAAGGATTATGCTAAAGAATTATGCCATCCCAGTCTATTTCTACTTGTGACGTTACTATATCCTGACATCTGTTCCTAGACGGGCACAGAAATACATTTGTGATTTCCTTTTCGATTTTCCCATTTGTTGAGACACCTCAGGAAAGAACTGTATTATACCCAGAATGTCTTCTAAGCTGTTCTAGATATTCTCGATACAGACTTCAGGGTCCTTACTCCCTGCAGACCTTCCTCTACTGGGAGAAGGAAGGAGGGTGTGTAGGATGGACTATCTGAAATAGTATTTGCAGCAATATTGCACTTTCTGAGGGTCTGATAACAAGCACTGTAGTTTGATCTGCTAGCAAACGCTTGAGAACAAGCAGTTCTGAAAGCAAAAGCAGTGCTGTGTGGTTCAAGGGCTGTCAAGAAATCCTGATAATACAGATTTAATTATACACACTCCACAAACTTTTCATTTAGCTGGGGGCATGTTGACTATTCTTGATTTGGTTTCTCCATCTTTCACAAGAGGCTCGTCTAGTCCTTCCTGTATGTGTTGTGAGGAAAGAAATCTCTAGTTTTTTGGAAGCATTGTTAAATTCTCTTGAAAGGAAGATAGATATCAACAGGAAGACTGAGCCCTTGCTTTAGCAAGATGACTTGCAATTTCAAGGAAGAGGACAGAACATCAGAAGTCAAAAAGGCATATTGAAATTTTCAAAAAGCAAAGCTGAATCAGAACATGTTATGTTTGCAGCTGCTGGGGTGTGAAACTTCTTCCACAATGTGATAACCAGCATGAGCTACTTTATTGCTCATAACAGATCCAGATGGACAGATATCAGGGTGAAAGGAAGGGCAGGGGCATTTGCAAACTGACAGAGAGAACCTTCCATCACATGTTGCTTGGAAATAAATGACTCTTGATCAGCTTTTCTGCCTCTCTTTATCTTCAGGAAACCTATAGAGTTAATATTCCCAGCAGAAAACAAAAATGCTTTTAGGAAATGCATGTTGTTTTATGAGAATCTGTAAGTAAGGACATTGTTTAAAATGCGAATGTTTCTCTTTTCATCATGGTTCACAAAGCTTGTGGCTTTCAGATTTACCATTTCAGCTTCCATCATGGGACTTGGATTACTCCATTCCTTGTCCCTTCTCCAGTGTTATCAGTCAAGAAGTTTGTTGTTCCCAGCCCACATGAACACGATACCTGTATTCCTTGCTTGATGATCCATATTGCTTTTGAGCCAGGATTGAGTTCCCTGCCTTTTACATGCAGCAGCACCTGTAGCAGTGCTAGATGTGAAAAGCCTCCCAAAGAGAAGATATTCCCTCATAGCTTTTAGTCAACATCAAAAAGAAAAAGGGACGGAGAAAGTGTTTCTAAAACATGTGTGGAAAGATAATTTTGCATTTTCATCCACAAATGATGTTGGTATCTGTGTCCACATAGTAAATCATTGAAACTAGTGGTCATGCCAGCAAAGCATTAAAAATCAACTTCTGTATTATAGGTTATGGAATAAGCAATGTAATACATTCCTTACTTTCACCGTGTAGCTACATTTCTAAAGGTTTGGTTTGCCACAGGGTGGAGAAGGGGAATTCAGTGTCCCTGCAATCCGTGCACTGTGTTACAGCGTGAGGACTTGGGATGGGTACCCAGGAGAGGATCAGGACCAGCTAAGCAATGCACATGAATGCACTGAGATAAGGTTGTTTGCTGTTGCAGCTCCCGTTTGGCTGGATAAGATTCAACAATGCATTTTGCTGGCATAGTCATTCCTTCGGTTGATTGGTGTTGTCATGCCGTGACCCTGAGATCCTATTACTCAGAGAGGTTTTCAAAAAGAGAACGAATGTAGAGAACTATTAATTTCATAGTCTAAAAATAAATAAAAGCAATTTCAGAAAAATAAACCAAACCCAGAATGTGCTCGAACGTCATAAAGTGGTGTTACATGAAAGCAGGACCCTTTTTACCTTTGCAGGATACATTCAGGAAGGATTTTATCAGTGCCAATCAAACTCAGACAAAACCCCATCAATTTGTACTGATGAGCTATTGTTTATTTATGTCATCCGTCTATCCTCAATTAGCAGAACAAATTTAGATATTGCCTCGAGTACACAATGCAAATCTTTGCTTTTCTTCTGTCCTTTCCATGTCAAGCACCACACCAACAAAACAGTAATCACAAACAAGCCCATTAATAGGGATTGAGTCCAGGGAATACAGGCTCCTATTCCTCAATATAGCCTGAGGGTGATGATTCCTTTACATGCATTGAGTACTTTTCCCCAAAAGAATCACTTTGAATAGACTTGATCCCAGCACTGACCTCAGCTTCAGGTGGGCACTGACAGGTGAGGAGCACCAGGAAGATGCTGTTGGACAAGTGCAGGCTGTTATTGAAACCAAATTTACAACCCCTTTTCCCAGCACTGCCATTTGCAAGGGCTCCCCTCAAGGAATGTTATGGCAGGACAAAAGTCAAATAGTTTTAAATAGAAAAGAAAGTTTATATTTTATTTGTTTCAGATAATTCCTAATGGATGGACTTGTGAGGAGCAGATTTACAACTGGCCTAAGCAGTGGCAATCTCAAACTAAACTCACTGAACTTGTGAGAACTAAGAGTTCATAAAGAAGTTTAGTTTGGATTTTGCTGCGTTGTTATGGGAATTTCAGGCTCCATCAGCAAGAGAGGTCAAGGGAAACAAACATCAAAAATTGGCCTAGAAATCTTGGTCCTGCTCCTTTAACTCTTCTGTTCAATGGCAAAATTCACACAGATTTTAGCAGGATAAACACCATTCCTTTGTTGGATATACAAAGATGTGGGGAGGCTTGTGGTCCATTCTGGGGCTTGTGAAAACTGGGTCCATCAGCCAAGCTTTGGGGTTGATCTGAGGGGTTCTGGACACCTTGCAGCTGAATAAAGCTATTTAAGTTGAGCTCATTAGAAGCAGGTTGTTAGGGTATGCTTCCATCAGGACAGGCAAACGGTGTCACTTGGGGTCAGCAGTCACAAGTTAAATTGGAAGGGGTTTGTAGGGCTGACACAAAGAGCTGTGCAGCACCTCAGAGAGATGTGCTGTGCTGTTATGGAAGATGTCATAGGAAACAATAAAGATTTTGTGTTTTCACTCGTATTTCAAATTGAGCCCAGGCCTTCATGGACTGAAAAAGTAGGAAGACACTCATCGATCAAAGATGCTTACTAACACTTACTGCTTGTTTTAGAAATCACTCTGAGAAATTCCCAAGGAACAGAGACTAGCATTGCCTGGGGGAAGTACAAGGTTCTGCAGGAAATGCCTTTTTTTTTTCCTGTACTAGAACTCCTTGAACATACTGAAATGTGGTGGGACAGTCACAAAAACTAAACTTACTTTAAGATGTGTATCCTCTTAAAAGGGCCTGGTTACTGATGGGCTGAAGACCTGGTTATCTTTATATTGTCAGAGAGTCTCCTTGAAAAATCAGTGACAATCTACAGGAAGGAGTTATAGCTTCAAGGGAGGAGTTGTGTTCTGCAACTTGATCTTGCATACAAAGTGCTATAATGAACAGGGACCTGAGTAAACTGCCTTCAAGTCATTCTGTCCCAGCATACCTATAGACTTTGTGGACACTTAGCATTTTGGATATGAAGATTTATAAATCTCTGATGATGGTAATTTATCACTCTTCACAAAATTCATTGAATCTGTGCTGTGGGTATTGCTGGTCCTTTTATCCACTGTGGGAAAAGCATAAAAAAATAACAGAAACTGAGAAATAGTCAAAGGCCAGCCAAGGAGAAAAGCTGCCATAGAGACTGGAGGATGATTCACAGTTTTCAAATCTTTCTCCTCTGTCATCAGCATTCTGTTTCTTGAGAAAAAAGAAAAAGTAAAATCATTGCTGTGCAAAAAAAAAAAAAAGTTTCAAGAAGGAAACAAATGTTTATAGAGTTGACTTGGCTGGAATTTCCTCTGTACATATACTCTTGACATATCAGTTCTTAAATTTTTTATGCATGTATGAAGCGGGGACAGGGAATAATCAAACGTTAGTGAAGATGCCCCCATCTGTTTCATTATCTGAGGGTGTGAAGATGCTCTTTAGCTCACATAGTCCTTGCTCTTTCAGTTGCCAGGTGGTCTCACTGCCCAGATTTCACATCTAAACCAACTGTGAAGAATTTTTTTTCCCAGCACATGCAGGAAGAGGGTTCCCAGCAGTCCTATAGTCCCATCCTTTTTCGCAGAAGGCAAATATGCAACATAGCCAGGTCTTTAAAGATTCCTTTTGTTAGGACTCGGGGACCCTCTTCCTTTATTTATGAAATAAATGCAGGTCAGCCCCTTTCACCCACATCAGATGTATTCAGTCCCCACTCGAAGAGCAAAAATGTTTTGCTCCAGTGTCCCGCCCTCCTCTTACTCTTAGTGCTCCCTGGAGCAGTCGAAAACATCCTCACCAGAAATCATCTGGCAAGGTCACCATCTGTGTACCAGAGGACAGTGATGTCCCCTCTGTCCCAGCCGTGTATCTGCAGTGCATTTAATGATGTCTGACACCAGAGTATCTGTGTGCCTCGCTGTTCTGGAGGCACCACGTTTCACTCCTACCACCACTGGACGCTATAGCCCAGCTCACATGTGGGAAGCTGTGGCCCAGAGGGGCTCAGTGACTTGCCCAAGATCACACAGGGGGTCAGAATTGAGGGGAATCCTCTACCATGTGTGTGCTGGCACAAAGCATAAAAACTGCTTTGCTGATCGTTTTGAGCAGGGGCGTCCTTTGGATGCCGTGGAATAATGGTCAGAGATGAGAAGGCAAGATGTAAACAGATGTTGTGCTAGTGCCCAGAGACTGGAGTTATTATGCCCAGCATTGCACTGAGGCCATTTTACAACTTCTAGCTCCTGAGCAAGCTGTCACAAGTCACTTAAGTGCATCTGCACTGAGCTTTATTGTGTGGTGAAACAGTCACCTGCTCTCTCTCTCCCCAGCCCAAGCTAGTGACTTAATTTATGGTTTGTCCTTGCTCTGAATCATCCTTACTTAAATCATTCCATGCCAACACACACTGAAGTCCTTGCAGATCTGTAGCATTTCGGATTAAGACTGTTATAAACCCCTGATGATGCTGATTTATCACTGTTCCCACTCATGTTGTTTTTCTGTCTTCCCCACTGCAGATCTGCGCAGGATGACAGCTGGCTTCATGGGCATGGCTGTGGCCATCATCCTCTTTGGATGGATTATCGGCGTGCTGGGGTGCTGCTGGGATCGAGGCCTTATGCAGTATGTGGCAGGGCTTCTCTTCCTCATGGGAGGTAAGGATGGTGGTGTTTGAAGAAATGTGTTTTTCTTGTTGTTTTCATGTTCCCTCTTTCCAGATGTCCCTCCTTTTCTAAGTCACTGAAAATATGTTTTCAGAGTTGTTTTACTCGATCTGGACTTGGTTTCAATTCCAAGCTCCTTCTGGTGCATATCAAGGATTACCCAGCCATAGTTACATTTAACTTCCATCACAAAACTTGTCTGGAGTGTCTGTAACTCATAGTAGTAGAAAGGGCCATCTGAGGTTTTTAGTACAGTACTCTCTTGTTGCAAGTAACACTGTCACTTAGTAAGCTCAGTAATAAAAATCTGAAGATTATGCAGATGTTATTCCCACCACTATCCTATTCCACAGTGGGACACTTTGAAACCTAGAAACTGTGCTGAAAGTTATAATCTGTATTTATTACTCATCAGTTGTTCTTGAGTCAGATGTAACCTTTAGTTTATATGTCTCTTTCTTTGCTGTACATAAGAAGAGCAATGGTATTCTCTGTTTTCCTTTTCCCACTCTACATATACTTTCTTGTCAACTTCTCTCTGTAAGAGCAATTGTCAATCCAGCAGCCCTTTCTGCCACCAGCCTCCTGTTTGTACTTGCCTTTCTCAAATATGGATGAGAAAGACTATTCCCTAACAAGGTCTAATCAGTGCCTTGTATAAGTGGTGTCATGGTTTCCTCCCCCTGCTGGTAATTCCTTGCCTGAAGTATTTTGTGGTTGTATTTGCTTTTTTCGTGCTGCATCACGCTGGAGACCCACAGCCATCCTGCAGTCGGATGATACATGCAGGCCTTTCTCCACCTTTGTACTTTCCTACTGATGCTCTCGCAATTTGAAGCAGAGGTTTTGTTTATTATACCCCAGGTACATGCCCTGACACTCTGTGCTTTTGAACTTCTTCCCATTCCTACTACACCAGCCCTCAAGGTCATCCAACATTTCCCACGTAATGTACCAGCCTTCCTTACTACAGATGCCGTCCAAATTTCTGTTAACAGCAAATTTCAAGGCACAGTTACTTGAAATGAAGGGTGTGAGAGTCAAGTCCCAAACACAGCACTGGGTGAATGTCTCAAAGTAAACACCACTACTTCTGTTCTCTCTCCTTTTTTCTGCTGGTGATTTTTGTTTAGCTGGGTTTTTGCCCTCCAGGCAGATCATCACGTCAGTGCATTTTATCATCTGTTTATCTGTACTGTGGTGTGACACAGATCAGTGTGTGACATAGAGGAAAGATTCTGTAGTCCCAGAAGAGGAGTTAACTGCTGGAGTAACAAGTATTTATGTTCTAGTGATGTTGTGCTGGTGACAAAAGACACATCAGTTCTCTCTGTGCCCACAAACACATTTGAAATCTGCTAGGACCTTGTGCAAGCACACACTGGTCTTCGTGGGGATGATGTGTATGGTTTGTTGTGACTGTCAAAACTTTATGGGCAATGGCTTGCCAGACGAGCTTGGTGTTTCTTATGCATTTAAAAGCTTAGTTTGCACAGGGGCCATTTTGCTCTGATTGGCTCAGATATCTGTGTGGTATTTAACTTACTACAGTACAACATTCAGATTAAAACATTAAGAGTATACTAAATAAATACAGAAAACTTAAATTTATTAGAAACTAGCTATGTCTTGTTTGGAAATTACCATTATATATGGGTTGGTTTCTAGTGCAGCTGCAGAGATTACCTTTTGGCTCAACATTATTTGTCAGCGATTTAAAAGATGACTGATAAAGTTTTCAGGTGAAAAGAGATTCAGTGTGACCATGTGTAGTGGAATGGGTCTCTCCCAGCCTACAAAGCCATCTTTTGGCGTCCTCAAACAATGCACATTTGGAGTGGAGATGGAGCCAAGGTCACGCAACTGGGAATAGCCTCAGTCATCCCCGTGGAACAAGATGCTCCCTCTCAGAGAGCAGTGGCTCTGAAAAGGTCTCTGGAATTGTGGGTGCTGGGATCATCCAGCTGCACAGGAGCTCTCAGTGCAATGCGGCTGCTAAGTGTGTTATTTTTTATGGAACATGACATGAGACCATGAGGTGAGGTTATCTCTGGGCTGAGCAAAACTGTTTCTGGACATCCTAATCAGTGCTAAAGGAGGATGTGGAAAGAATGGGAGAGGTTTGCATAGGAGCTACAAGAATGACTCGTGGTTCGAAAAATGAGAAAAAGACAGCATGCCACAAAAAGCCAATTGCTTGAAACTGTTTAACAGAAGGCTTATAATTGACTTGAACACAGAGTGGAAGTACCTATGCAGTGAGAAGCCATCTGATAGTAGCATGCTCTTTGCATAGACAAAATAATAACCAGATCCAGCAGTTGGAACCTGAAAGTACTTGAAATGAGAGGCACCAGATTATTTTATCTGCCAGATTCTGTCAAGATGTATAATATTATAAATAAAGATGTGCTGGGAGGAGATCAAGCTTATTTTCTGCTTCAGTGCAGACACGTGGATCAGTATTACCCAAAGGTTACTCTCTTTCTTGTTTTGCACAAGTCAATAGCAACAGCTATACTGATTTCTTTGAACAGCAAATGGGCATAAAGTAACATCAACAAACTGAAGCCGTCAGTTAATAAAATATACAACTAGAGCCATCTAATCTAAAAATCAGTAGCTATCAATGTTTTCAGACTGTGTCATGTGTTACACAGTCATTCCTTTTACAGCCAATGAATCTTTTAATTTAAACTTTTTTATTGCTGGACAGTGTTTGAATACAAAACTGTTGCTTCTGTTATGCCAAAAATGCTGTGAACATATTACTGTACTCTTTCTTAAAATGCATGGAGCCAGGATGCCTCTTAGTTTTGCCTAACTTTTTCTCAGGTCCAGTAATGGGAAAACTGCTTTGGAAGGTTTCTGCCATCCGACCTCATTGCAGCTGAGAGGAGACTGTTCAATTGGTAGCTATAGAATCAGACTGAAATCTAACCTCCCATTTTCAACACCACTTGTCTTGGCTATATCTGTAGCATTTGTTCTGTTTTTATTTCTAGACAAATAGTTCTTTTGCAATGCTTTAACATTGCCAGCTTAACATATCTATGGGGTTTGTCCTTTATTGCCCATAATTCTTCAAACAGGAAATCTCAACAGAGCACTGAGAAGTGTGCTATAATAATCTAATAAGACCAGACATGATTTGCTTGGACCTCTGGTTCTTTATTATATTTACCAAACAGTCTTCTTGCTAACCCATGTGGCAGCGCCTCATGAGGACTTGCTTTACTTTGCTTGATCTAATTTCTCAAGCAAATTGCTGAAACAAGTCATTTATGAAATGGAGGCCATTGTTTGGTATTAGCTCATCTGGAATACAGGACGTGTAAACTGTGATTTAGAGTCTGTTTTACACTGCTATTCTGCATGTTTTGTAACAAGCTAAAAATTATTAATTATTCATCTTTTCTGTTTAGTCCAAATGTATCTGTATCAACAGCAATCACAGATCCCTTATGGCTGCCACAATTCTTTTCCATAATTTTTGGTATTTATTGTGCATTTTATACTAGGATTCCTTATCTCGAACGACAGTGTTTGCCTGACCACAGTAGGAATTTTTTTCAGTCTCTCATCTTGTACAGAGCCAGATGGATACTGTAAATTATGTTCAGCACTTTTTATCTCATTTTGCATGATGGTACCGTTGCGCAGCCTCCTGTACCCAGAATTGCACTATCTGTTGTTGTTTCATTTCAGTATTGTCAGTATCATTTTACCCTGCAAGGTGGGAGAGTTTCCGTTTTGGAGAGCTTCCCTTTTGGAGAGTTTCCCTTTTTGAGAATTTCTCCATTTGGAATTGTGATCTTAAATTTCACTGTGATTAGTTCATTTTATTACTTGAGACTGTTTAATTCTATTACAGAAGTGGGTCACACTCAAATTATACATGACTCCAAGCACATCCTCTTACAAGTTCTTGTGTTTTCTCTTCATGCAAATTACTAAAAATCTGTGCACCAGTAAAAGCTCCATCCAGTAATTTTGTAATTTTACAACAATTTCTGGAATCTTAGCAGCATCTGTAACACTACTTCCAAATGTCAGAGTCCTGTGGCAAACATGATGCTTTCATGCTCATCAAGTACCTAGTCTAACAGGAAGTCAGTTAAACATCTACCTGAGGAAATGCACGTGGGACATTTTATACATTGTGTTTTGACCAAAGCAAATTTATTTGCACCGAAACTATGCCTTTGCTTTTTGAAGTCTAGACGTGGCCACCTCATCAGTTCCCAGGAAGTGGTGCTCACATTTCCTGGCTTTGAGCAGTTCTTTTGAACGTATTCAAATCCTTGACTTGTTTGGGTTTATTATCATGGCAAACCTGTCAATTCTTTCGGTTGGTGTCTTCACTCCCTCGACAGCTATTTTAGCCAATATTGTCAAAGTCAAATGTCAGTTTTAGTTCCAGCTCCAAAGAGCTGAGGTGCTTTGAATTGGCACACTGTATCTCTACCAAGGCAAATTCCACTGTCTCCAGGAATCCCTTCTTTCAACTCTCCATCAAGTTGTTTACAAATATTTCCTGTATCATGATCAGCAAACAAGCTGTATATCCATCTAACCCTAGGTTTTTCTACCTGCTCTCCAGCACATTCATCCATGGGATTTTCTTGTTTCAGCATCTCAGATCCTGCTAGGTTTGCAGCCGTGCAGACCCAACCTCACCGCACCTTCTGTTACTGTACTTGCTTTATAAAATCATCTTTTAAAGACAATGTTTTCTAGGTCAGCTGACTTCAGTCGGCTGTTTTGAAATGTCATATGGCTCGCATTATTTCTAATTTGAGGGCAGGGCTGATTTTGTATCTAAATGCTTCAAAACCCTTTTCCTCCTCATCAGTGCCTGCTGTGGGGTGGCTGCCTCCTGGTGGCATGATCCAGTGTTTCGGCAGTGATTTCATCCTCCCTCTCCCTACCTTGTGCACCTCCCTGCTGAACTGCTGTCTGTTCTCCCAGCTGGAAATACAAAATGGCACTTCCAATATCATGTTCTGGTACTTGCTTCAGCACACAATTATCCCCGGCCAAAGCTACATCACTTGCCTTTGTAAATGTATTAAAAGACTGACAAAGAATGACGTTTTATCATCCTTATCAGAGCTCTGTCCTTCAGCTGCACATTCATGTATTTTCCTTTAGTAAGTCTGTAATTTGTACTGAGAACACATTTCAGTGAAATAGTTAGGGGTTTTACTGCGTGCCTAACAAGGCAGCCCTTCAGGGAGAGACTTCTGCATTGTCTTAGTTTGTTCCAAATTTACTGCAAATAAATGCAATAAATCATCTCTGCACTTGTTTACTGTTTTACCTGTTCTCTTCACTCTTATCAAGCCTCTGCCAGTTTTGTCTTGTGAGATATACTTTAGGATGACTTCAGGGTTTTTTCTCCATTTGCTAACAATTTCCTTAGAGATGCATGTAATTTTACTAGCCTTGCAAATATTCATTATTCTTTGCAAAGTCAAGTGAGTTTCTTGCTGTAACTTTGCTTTGAGCCAATTAGAAATTTTACCATTAATAATTCAGTCTTTAATTAGTCTATCTGGAAATTATTCCAGCTGTTAAATGCCCTTATTCATGTGATTTGGCTTCACCAGATCTGTAATAAAATGATCTGGAGTCTCATATAGCAGCTCATTTCTTGTCTTTGCCTAGTGATATTTTTGCATGAGGTACTGGGCTTGGAGCTTTTGGTGGGAGTCTGTAACTCCCTTTTCTACTGGCACTGAAAGGCCTGGAAGTCATGCTGTACACATATAATAGTAGTATGGAGTTTATCTGGCCTGGGTTTTTGTCCTAGCATTTGCTTTCAAAAACATCAGGAATTTCTTTCATCCTCTCCTTCTCCCTCCTTGCCAGAGATGATCTGCTAGTCTGGGGTTTTCAAGTGCCATTTGCCAGTTCTACTTCTGTCACTGATTTGGGTTTCTTCTGACCCCCTCTAAGAGTGCTGCAGAGACATTACTCTTTGTAGCCTGTCCATACTCAAAGGACCTAGGTCAGGGCTAGAAAAGCTTCAAATCTTTCCCACAGCAGAGGTAAGCACCTGTTCTTTCCAATGCTGGCTGCTGCAGTAAACATAAGCAGGCAGGAAAGATGTGTGAGAGGGAATAAAAAATTAAGTTATGCAGGTGCGTTGGCATAACGTAATGCTTTATTTCAGATATGCAACAGAGAATGTTTATTAAAGAAATAAAAAAGCCCCCACTTATGTATGTATGAGTGTGTTCTTTTATTTTAAACTAGGGAGAAACAGGTTTTAGTAAGTAATTTCCAGCCTTCTCAGAAATACTTCCAAAATATTCCTTTCCTCAGTCCAGGGGTAAGTCAACAAAATGCTTTATTATCCTTGCAGCCAGAGGATGGACTGACCATTTAGACTGGGTCACCTTCCCTTGCCCCAGCTGTGCCACGCTTCACGCGGAGCGGGGATGAGGACACACCCAGGGCTTTGTGCCAGTGCCATCAGCTGTCACAGCACGACTCGCTGTGCCCAGAAGCTGATGACCATGCTGGGATGCAAACCCCGTCAGAAAGTGGGGTTTCAACACAGGGCTTGGGAGCCCACGCAGCACCGCTGTCGGTGTAGCTGTGCTGCTCACGTCTGTATCCTCTTTCACTCCCACCTCCACAGAGAGCCTTGTCTTCCAAATCACCGAGCCTCTACGCTGTGCTTCCTCCGCCTGTGCTGTGCATATGTTGGGAGATGACAACGGAGGCATCTGTGTATTTGCAGCCATGGATCGTTACCAGCTGTTGAGTCATTTCAGTCCCAAATTTAACTCACTGTACTTTGAAAATAGCACATAACGGTAGAAAATGAGAGTGTTTATTCTACACAACTGTGGTCCTGCCATCTCAAAATAATCGTTCCACTGCTGAATAATTTAAGAAACAGAAATGGAGCAATTTAATGCAGCAAGTGTAAGGCAAAGCTCTGTGACTGACATCTCCTAGGCACTTACGAAGTACCTTCATAGTAACTGCCAAGAGGAAGCAAAGAGAAAGATAAACAAAGACAGAAAGTAAGAGCCATTCTTTGAAATTCATTGGGAAATATGATAGGTCCCACAGGGCAGCTAGGATTTCTATTTTTCATTAATAATCAAGGTCTCCACCCATTTTTCAGAATGTTTACTTGTGGTGACATTATCAACCACAACACTGAATATGGAAGGTATTTCCTGTGTTCATTTTTTTTTTTCATTTCCACAACATTATTCTTTGAAAGTTCTGTTTCTTGTGCTTCTTTCCAAAAAGGAGTAGTTTTAGAAAGTTTACTTCAAGTATTTTTTTCCCTATGGAGAGGCAAGTGTAAATGCACATATGTGTGCACAAGGGTATGCAGACAGATCTTAAACAGCAGCATATGATCTTAGAAAACCCAAGATTTGCAGTAAGTTACTGGAACGTGAACCGGGAAGCTTGGGATAAATATAGTTTTCACTAAGGCATATCATCTTTGGCCACTTTGAAGAGTATTTATAATTCAAAAAAAGTCAGAACACTGGGAAAATAATGAGATACCAATCATGATTTATTCCTGTAGGAGGTACTAAATTAACGATGACTGCAGAGGAGCTTAAAAATTTGGCAAAACTCCCTACAGACCACTGTGAGAACTTATTCATGTGGATTGACCTCCAGATGGAGACAAAGGCTGATTTGTATCAAGAGGTGCCATAAATGGGTTATGAAAGTCTTTGAGACCAGCCTCAGCACAAAAAAATTATTTCCCCCTCTGCCACACACGTGAATGCTCTGGCTCCTACTTGTGCTTTTGGTTAAATTTTGCATTATGCTCTAAAGTGATTTAAGGCTTCGAGTTGGAACAAGCTTGAGTTAATGTACAGCATTAATAGGCTTTAAATGTTTAAGCCTCTCAAAGGCTCTTGATTGTTTAAAACCCTCAAACACATGACAAGGGTGTTGTGGAAGGCCAAAAAGGAGCTGATGAGGGTCTTTTTGGATCTGTGAGGAGAAGCAGAGCTCAGAGCAGTCACACAGGCTTTGTGCCCATCAGGAAGTAACATAACAAGGCCAAGAGCATGCACATTCCAGAAATAAGAGTCAACCTGTTTCTAAAAATGTCCTTTTCCATCACTTTTAAGGATTTGTCCCTCTTTATGGGGAGTGACTGGGGAAATTGGGGTTGTTAGCTGTGGAGAAAAGGAGGCCCAGGGGAGACTTTATTCCTCTTTACAGCTACGTGACAGGAAATTGTAGCTATGAAGGGGCTGGTCTCTTCTCCAAGTAACAAGCAATAGAACAAGAGGAAATGGCCTCAAATTGTACCAGGAAAGCTTTAGATTGGATAATAGGAAAATTCTCTGCACCAAAAGGGTGGTCAAGCACTGGAACAGGCTGCCCAGGGAAGGGGTTGAGTCACCATCCCTGGAGGCATTCAAGAGATCAGGATGTGGCACTTTAGGGACACATTTTAGTGGTGGATTTGGCAGTGCTGTGTTAACAGTTGGACTTGATGATCATAGGGGTCTTTTCCAACCTAAGTGATTCTATGATTCCTTTAAAACATCTGTCCCTGCACAGCTTGTGGTGTCTCTCACAGACCTGCTTGAAGGTCTTGTTCCTTGGTCCCATTTTAGGCCAGGTTTCTGGAGTCTGAAGTGTGGCTCTTTTCTTGCATCTTTCAAAACTAGGACACTGATAGGTGCATGTCCAGACATGTGTGGATGGATACAGGTTCGCTGTACATCTACGTGTCCTGATGTGGGGGTAGAACTGGAGGTGCTTCTTCATCCAGACCAGTGAACCATTAGTAATCAGCCTTTAGCAACTGTTCCCACTTGCCTTTTGAATGCTATCTAATTTCTGATTTTCACTCAAAAAATAAATATTTAGGAAATCACCCATGCAGACATACATCCCCTTTGCCATCTTTTGGGGTTAATATAATGCCAAGATGGACTGTTGAGCATTTCCCAGCTAGAAAGAAGTTGCTCAGCTGACGGCAGAACAAGGCTCTCAGCACGTAAAAGGCAGAGCTGGGGGACCATGTTACATCTTTACTTCTAGTACTTCTCTCTGCTCTCTGGTGCACCAACAACACATTTTCCATTTATTTATTTATGCTAGCACTCATTTTGAAAAGGAAATAGGAGACTCTCTGGAAATATGAAAGATCACCCACTTTTGCAGTACAGACCTCCGTGTGTCACTGCATATCAGCCACTGAAATGCTCTTTTATAATTTCATGTTATAATACTCCTCAAGGGGGATCATAACTCTCGTTTACAACATAAGTTCAAACGCAGAGTTATATCTTTTTTCTCATAGAATATTATTTTCACTAGATACTATTTTTTTCCAGTACCTCAGGAATATATCTGATTCTCTAGGTGAATACTGGCACACTTAGCATTGAAAAGTTGAGACCTAAGAGTTAACATCTCCATAAGAAAATAGGGGTGGGATATAGATGTGGCTTTTGCAAGTCAATAACACTACTGTACTGCAGACCGTAGTCATTTAGAAGTATTGTTCTGTGGTGCTTACTTTTCCCCCTGGAAGGAAAGGCTTAACAAGGGAATTCATTGTCAACTCCATAGCATTCGATCTCCATGGAAACATTGTCAGCTGACTTCAAAGTCAACCTTCAAATATGTTGTGGGTTTTTTTTTTTCCCTGTGGCTTATTTCTGATGCTCCTATATGTGCACTTGAAGGCTGTGGGGGAAGAAATACCAACACAATTCCACCAACTTTGTACCTGATCACAGGAGAGCACTGGCACTTAGGAGAAGGAGAGAAAAAGCTTCTTTAATGAGGTGCAGAGATGTTATAGTCTGGAGCAAAAGACAGGGCACGTAGTGTATGCGCACCTCTAAACTCATTGTTTTTCTGTCCTAGCTCAAATCTGTCTCCCTGAACTCGGTGTACAGTAGATTAAGGAGTCAGCTCCGTCTGGCTTTTCAGCAAGAAGAACTGTTCATATTCCTCTGCGTGTTCATTTTAAGTCAGCTATACTGACTTGTAATTTCTCCCTCACCAGGATGGGAGGTACTGGCAGAAGCTTCAGTACCTTCTAAAGTTACGAGAACAGACAACTTAGCGCAGTCCGGGAAGGGCATGCAATCAAGTTGCTTCTCAGGGATGTCAGTAGGTCTTTGGGGGGCTGACAGAAGGTAAAATAAAATAGAAATAAAGTGGAGGAGCCAGATTCCATAGAAATACAAAAGACTTTCCCACCCACAGCCCTGGAGAACAAGTTCTGTGTGTTTTAAAATTTTGTGGTTTCCCTGTATCCTTTTATAATGTCACTAGGTCTTTGATCTGTTTCTGGCTTCTGAATTCCAATGGCAAGATGCACCAAGGCCAAAGGAAGACAATGAAAAAAAGCTGGCATTTATTATTGGGTTGGTATTCTTTAAAGAAAATTTTGCTGAGTTGTTTGCATGCCTGGCATAAAAGAAGAAAGACTGTGCCTGGAACAGAAGAAAGATTAATACTGGCATGATTTGCTAGACAGAAAGAAACCCTTACAGAATGAATGGGGGGGGAAATTTCTGTATGTGGAAGGTCTTTTTGTTAAATCCGGATGCTGAAGCAAGATTTAGATTCACATTCTTGGCTCCTCAGGTTGTCAGCTTAGAAAAATAACATTCCCCTTGGGCAAATCACTGCCACACTCGCTTCGTCTGATCTGCCTGGACAGAGTCCAACTGGACACTGGAAACTCCACTTAAAAAGCAACTGGACCCGGTAGAAACCATAAATGTGTAGGGCCTTCCTCATTTCTGCCCATCCTGGCTCTTCCAGGGCATACAGAGATCAGTCATGCCAATGCACTTGTGGGGGCTACAGAAGGATGAGCAGGTATTTCCTCTGCAACAGGAATGATTTCAGCATGATCCTTTAAAGCTGTACAGGGTCAATCTAGTTTGTTGCTTGCAAGCATTCATGTGGATGATGTAAACTTCATAGGGGTGCCCTGCACCAAATGGTTCTTGTTGACCAGACAAAATTGCATCTTATTTTGATTTCTGACTATTCTATCTCAGTTACTGTATCAGCACATATGGAAAGGATTTTTCTGTCCCTGGCAGGTCAGCTCAGGGAAACAGTAATAGAGCCCAAAGACTTTTGCAGTAAAGATCCTGGAAGCTGTACAAGCAAAGAGTCCTTTGGTCACTTGATAAAAAGGAATGGATAGGCTTTTCTCCAGCACCTAAAGGGGAAAATATCCAAATCAGGTAGCCACCACCCTCACCCCAAGCTCCCAATGGCTTCTTTAGTACTGCCTTCAGCAAACAAAAGGATTAAAAAGGCATGTGAGCAACAATCCTTTTAGACCTGAAACTATTCCCCCTAGAAGTATTTATAGTGGCACACACATGGCAGTATGGAAGAAGGCTGCACTGAATTTATTTGTGCTGTACCTGTTCTCCAGTCTCACTTGTCTTGAAAAGCATCTATCAGTAGACTTTTCAGCAATTTAGGATTTCCTACAAAAGAAAGATTACACGAATCCTCTGAGGTTCCTTCTGCGAGATGTCCAATTTTTTGACCGGAAGAAAATGGTCTTACATACAGAGAGGCATAATGGCCTCATTACTAAAAAGACCAGATGCAATGTGGTGCATAGATTTCTCATGCTACAGAACATGTCCTGTGACAAGGCAAACCCAACCCGACTCCACAAGTTTCCTGTTAGCTCTGAAAAATGCCTAGGGTGGGAAGCACCTGCCTAAGGTACAGCTTGATACTAAACTTATGTGTCGTCATCTGAGGCAAATCTGGGGTGTGATGGAGTCACTTAAGTTTGTTCAGACCTCCAGTGCCTCTTTCTGTTCAATCTTTTGGCCTCTGCCTGGGTCATGCTGTGAGCTCCACACTGCAGAGAATGAAAGAACCTGCCAGAAGCCTCTGTATGTTGCCAAGCATGGTGCTTGCCAGCACATGGATGGGATAATTTCACTAACCTTTGATCAGAATGTTTCTTCATTTTGACATTGAGGTCCTTTCTTTCCTTTCTGCTCCCAGTAAAATCAGAATCATATCACAGTACTACAACTGGCACAATTTTTGCTGTCTCCTGTGTTGCAGCTGCAAGTGCATGACCTGTTATGTTTGCTTAATGGCTGTAGTCAACCCACTTTATTATTGCTAGGTTATTTTAGGTGGGTCATAGGAATCACCATGGCTAAAGTACTCAGAGGGTTATTCACTCAGGCTTTGATCTGAAAGCTTTCTTTTCTCCCTAGTCCATCAAACCATCATGCCTTTAGCTAAGTAGTGTTGCTTTTGCCTTCCGTGCCAACTCACAGCTTCAGAGAGTGCTTGCTCATCGCTGTAGCTCACTGGCTGCTGCTGTGCACAGCATGGGTGTCCACTCCCTGTGCAGTCCCACGCCCCGAGGGCTGTGGTCACGGAAATGTCACCGTGTGCACATCTGCAGAGTGAAATATGGACTGACACTTGTATCAGCAGAGCAAACGGGAGTTCAGCCCTCAGCTGCTGTAACACTGTTCCTCTACAGATGATACCGATTTGAACAAGCCTAAGCACGGTCCCTGTTAAGCGTTTGGGGTTGTGGCTGAGAACACATAATCCTCTGGTGCCGTAAGACATTACAGCTTGTGCAGCAGCAGTCCCTAGACAGGCACACAGGGGAGGTGACACGCAGCAGGTGCACGGCTCTGGCGTACGCTGGGCACCTCTGGCACCTCGTGAGGCAGGAGGCCAAAGGCCAAATGCAAACCACATTCTGAGAGTGGCTATAATGCAATATCACGACAGACCCCGCAGTTTATCTGGTCCACAGTATAATATAAAAATGCATTAAGCCCCAACCCAGGTGGGGATGTAATCTCACAAGGACACTGCACTAAATCTCCATCACCCGGTCAGATTTATCCTTCCATCTCCGCTTTTTTCATAAGGGCAATTTCCCAGTAAACCCCTTGCTATTCTGCAACCTATTGGTGATGCTGCAAGCTGCTTCTGCTGGAACAGTATGTAATTAAGCAATAATTTATATTCTATGCATGTATGCACAGAGCAATAAAGTGTTCTCAAGAGCTGCGTGCTGCTGAGGCGTTTAATCCGTGCACAGAAGGAGTTTACTGCAAAGCTGCTCCCTCCCTCCAAAAGGCTTTTGTCATCACTGTGTTGGGAGGGAATTCGGTGTATTCTTTAATAATTTCATTTGATTGGGATATAATTTAAATAGTTAATGCTACACACTCCACTTTAGGATCAGACCTAATTTTATTTGTTTGTTTGATGTACCTTGAAAACAGTAAAAGCTGGTAGGGCAGAGAGAAAGTAAAGATAATGTTTCACTTGTGGGATTTTTTCCCTCATCACCCTATAATAAAAGAAAGTGATAATAATTAAGTAAACAGCACTCCTTCTAAAGACATTAGTGGCCACAAGAAGCTACTAGAAATACTTTAAAAGGCAGAGATTTACATTTATTTGAAAACTGCATGGTGTCAAAAGACATCTTAAAATCCATACCTTTGCAGTTCTCTTTTTATCTGCTAATTTATAAGTAATACTTGACATTTCTAGATGTTTTAAAAAAAAAACAGAAGGCGAGAAGAATCAGGTTTTGGGGTTGTTTACTTTGTACATCTGACGGCACAGTTTGTGAGTAATTTCTGTCTGTTGCAGGGGGAAGGGAGAGAATAAGCATCATTCTGTCAGATGCGAAAGAAGTGATTTCCAAATCATGAGACAAATGACCTGTAGAGAGGAGGGTTTAAGAGGTGGGCTTGGTGCCTAGATCATTTTAATTATTGGCTTTTTTGATTTCCCATGCCTTCAAATTGGTGATGTCTCCTTCAGGTTCCAGTCAGACACCTCCTGTCTAATAATAAGGATGAGGATGTTCAGATGAAGCTCCTGCCAACAGGGTCTGTTTGTGCCCTAGCACCACGAAGGTTCACCTTCATCTGCAGTGCATCTAAGAAAGGCACCAGTTCTTGTCTCACAAAACACCACGGACCTTGAGAAATCCCTCAAGCTCTATCACTGTGGAAGCCAAGCCAGGTCTGTGGGTGAAGGACATGGCTTCTGACATGGTTCAAGAGGATACTAGCGTCAGGGAAAATTCAAACAGATTTGGTATGGATGATTTGAGCCTGTTTGTGTTTAAATCAGTTCACTCACAAGCAGTTTTGGTCTCCCCTGGAGGTGAGGTTTAAAAACTGTGGAGGCATTGCAGACCCTCCCCCAGCTGGGCTGATTGGAAAGAAAGGGACATTTACAAAAAAGAAAAAATTATTTCCTTGCAGCAGAGGCCCATGGCACTGCTTGATATAATCATGCTTGAAAACAGCTACAGCAAAGGGCTCTGACTCATAATTAGGCTTTGACCAACATTACCAACACTGATATTACCTTCCTCTGCTGTCCCTTTTCAGACGGCGTCTGCCCCTGCAGAGAGGATGGCAGGACCCGAGTCTTATATACATACATAGCAAATAAGTTCATCTCTGTCCTGAAAAGCCTTCCAATCTAAATGAAAGGGACATTCAGTGTAATGTTTAAAATTCTTCTGTAATATATAAGAAAGACAGGCACAAGATAACCAGGAGGTATTTAATAGCTCAGGTCCTCAAACCACTGATGATCATCAGCCCATTAGCAGGACAGGCACTGTCAAAACCAGGCCAAGATGAAGGGAGGCTACCTGACAAGGAGTCAGGGTGGAGGTTTGACTACATGTCAAGCAGCAGTTTCTGTGGCGCAGACACAGCTTTACATGAAATTTCATCTCTCACCTCATTGAAGCATTTTGCAGGGACACGTGAATTACCTGTCAAAAATCCCACTGTTGCCTTGTCTCATTCATTAGTATTTCACTTAGGAGGATAATGTGTAAATCCCAGCACAAAGAGCTCTGCGAGTTCTGCTCCCCCCAGCTGCTGAAGGAGATGGCCTTTATCTCCCTGTGCAGCTTACGTACCAGCAAGCTCTTATTCCCATCTGTCATTCACATTCTGTGTGTCACGGCCACGGCTGGGCCACCAGCCTTCAGGTCTGGTCATCTGCTTGGGCCACAGCTATGGGGAGTGTTTTTCACAAGGAAATTAAAGTTTGTATTGCTGCAGTTTCCAGGGGATCCGGGGCATTAGTGCACGTGTAGGAGGGCACCTCACTGACAGCAAAAACTTGAGAGGAAAACATGTAAGGGTTCAGTTTGACTTCTGGAGAGAAAAAGAGTCGTAGGGTTCGGAATGCTCATGACTTCTGCAGTCCTGCTGCCTCTGAAGAAGCGTGTCCATAGTGCAGAGCATTATGGGCAGGAGCAACAGTCTCCCTGCTCCTGCCACCTCAGCTCCATGTCTTACCTGGACTAGCAGAGGCTTCACTTCCATGGGCAAGCTCAGGCTCTGCATCCCTTTTACCCATGAGTCTTTCACTACAATGGCCAACAACTGTGCAATTTGCAAGGATGATCTTTTGTGTTAGGATTGCTAGTTCTTGAGGAAAAGCTACTGAACAGTCATGAGGTAGGAACCTTACTCGGTTTTCATCAGTAGCCTTCCTGGTGAGAGGCCAGATTAACTATAAGCGGGAGCTTCCTTGCTTGGCTGAACACAAGCAACACATAGGACTCATAAAATGGCCATAAAGATTTTTCTAGGTGGCATAAAATGGCATTTTTTGTGTCTGCAATGAACAGCCCTAGAGAGACAGATAACTCTGTGTCGTACAAGACATCCAGCAGAAGCACAGGGGGTTGACTGGCTGAGGACAATACTCTGCACTCTGTGACATTGTGCACGGCAGGGATTATTTGTCATCATGGGTTAACACATTCTCCAGAAAGGGGCCAGGCTTTTTTTAGAGAAGTCTCATGCTTGTGATTTGCTTAGTTCTCCAGTGTTGTTACTCGCTCTTTGTTGTTCCTTTGTTAAGGGGCAGAATACCCTTGGCAAGGTGGAGTGCCAATATATTGGGCACTGTTCAAATACAGAGTAAGCAACACTCATTGCACTGAGGAGCTTGTGATCAAAACAGCCAAGACAAAGCCTGAAAGCACGGGGAGTATTTGAAATACAAAGTTATTTCCTTCCCTTTTGTGCTTAGCAAATGCAGCTTCAGTCTGGCCACACATATTTTCCCACCCACCTCTCTTAACAATCTTATATTTTGAGAGAGCTGAAATTACCATATTCTTACCAGCAAAGAAAGGCCTTCGCTGTCATTTTCTAACCACAAACATTTGAAATGAGCCACAGAGCTCAGTTCAGAGCACAGTGCCTCTGGGGCATCATTTTTTTCCCTGATCCCACAATGTACTAGTCATTCTGACACAGAACACAGGGAACAACAACATTCTTGTCAGACATCTTCATATTACTGAATAACCTAAGTAACATAGCGAAACATGGAAAGGACATGTGGTTTCTAGTCAAACAACCTGATTTTTGACTAACGGATTGTGGGATGGAGATCTCCCCATTTATCCTACTCTGTGCTTTGAAGTAGTATAGGACATCTCCAAAGACAACTCCAGAGCCTGGGATCTCACAAGGCTTTTCCAAGAATCCAGGTCACTGGTTGCAGACTGATGGGGTGCTGGCGGGAGGCAAGAAGGCTGTTTTGGATGAAATAGGCATAGTACCTACTGCAGCAGCTCGCTGGTCCTCTCTGGTACCCAGTGGCACTCCCACAATATGAGTATTTATGAATATCCTGGGCCACTTGGCAGCTGTACAGGGCATTAGGGGAGGCACCTGACCTTCACAGCAGAGACTATCTACAAATGACATTCCAAAATACAGTGGAGAAAAGACCATCCAAACAGACACAGCAGTGATCAGAAGAGGGAACAGAGAGAGAACCATGACAGTGATCTCACAGCAGGTCCATGATAGAGATCTGCCTGTAGATTCAACGCCTATGTGGTGTTCCTACTAAATAAAGGAGGAGGGTATAGTGGAAAGTCCACACATTTTGGTGATGTGTGTATGTTCCTGCAAATGCTCCCAGTTTCTGAACCAAATTCCATGTGAATTCACCAAACAATCTTACCTCCGTGTACAGAATGGGGAGTGTCAAATTCACTTATTCAGTGCAACTGCAACTAAAAAGAGCAAAGCAGCAGAGAAACAACAGAAAAAGTGTTGCAGAAGAGAAGCAGGACCAGGGGCAGGAAGGAGTAGAAGGAAACAAGGGCATCAGAGGACAGGAGCTTGTCACTGAAAGTAGGCTGACTGTGACCGCTTTGGAAGATTGTGCTGGTTTAGGGATGGGACCAGGAAGAAGAGGAGATTCCTCACCAGCAGCTGTTAGTGAACAGATGCAGGGCGTGCTGCACAGGTAGCACACGTCACACATTACTGATCCATGCCTGAACAGAGGGAGGACACGCAGGACTGACCATGTGTATCCTGTAGCACGACTCCTGTAGGTTGCCTTCTGTGCCCAGGGCTCTCTGGGCAATTCAGAGGCCCACAAAGAAAGGAATTAGAGAAGAAAAATAAAGTACCAACTTCATGCTGACTTGAGTCGTTATCTCCTGTGGCAGGTGTGTAGCATCTGTATCTATCCATTATTTGGTGTGTGGGTGGCAATTGTGACATTTCAGGAGCTCAAAGTTTAGCTTTGATGAAGCTGGAGGCCAAAGATCAAAATTAGACTCATCTGGGTAGGATAAGGTTCAGCCTCATCTGATACCTGTATCTTTAACACCACCTGACAGAGTTATGAAGTTTGTCCTTGCAGTGTTCTCAGGAAGAAATAAGAAATGACATATTGCTGCAGAGATGGAAAACAAGAACAGGATATTTTGAAGATTTCAGCAACACTGCAGAGGGCATCTAGATTGAAACTGGAGTCATGCAGAGGGCAGAATTTAAGTTTCGTGAAGGATTTTAAGATTTTTACAGTGATATTTAAAAGGAGACTGTATAATGAAAAATTCTGTATTTTGATATAAGAAAAGCACGAAGAAAATCTCCCATGTAAGTTCAAATGTACATTTCAACAGAGACAGAATATGTCATGTATATTGTAATATTCTATAAAGTCTATCACTGAAAAATTGGAATGAAACAAAAAATTCAAGGTTTTTTTCCCTCCCAAAAACGTCAAAATAAGATTATTCACCCTGTATTTGTCTAAAGCAAAGTTTCAGAAAAATCAGTGGTTCCATGGAGCATTTTGGTTCCCAAGGGAGTGCTCATAATGAAAAACTGTTCCTGTTGAAGTTTCTCTGTACAGCTCTGTTCAGCATCAGATCAATATTCAAGGTTCTGGTGGCACTCAGCTCTTTCCTCACGGAGCCTCCACACTAAGCCACTCTCCACACAAAATCTTCCTTTAGCCACTTCCTTACTGCATGCACCAGCTCTTCTTGGGCAGCTTGGAAAGGGGGATGTCTATCACTCTTCTAACTTCTCTGTTTTTTTCCTCCCTCCTTCTCCCCTTCCCGCTCTCCTCCAGGAACCTTCTGCATCATTTCACTGTGCACGTGTGTGGCTGGAATCAACTTTGAGCTCTCCCGCTACCCCCGCTACCTGTACGGACTTCCCGACGACATCAGCCATGGCTATGGCTGGTCCATGTTCTGTGCGTGGGGGGGCCTGGGCCTCACTCTGATCTCTGGCTTCTTCTGCACTCTGGCCCCTTCTGTCCAACCTGTCCCCAGGACCAACTGCCCCAAATCTAGACCTGAGAATGGGACAGTGTGCTAAAACAAATAGCAAACAAATACACACACACACAGAGACATATACGTATATATGCCTATGTATGCCTATACATGCATATATATGTATATAGAATTATATATATATCAAATCTCAAATTAATGCCAGTGCCAAGGTAGAGCTGAGTCCAACACGGCACTCACATCTCCACTGGACTCTGTGTTGCTTCATTCTTTCTCACAGCGATGGGAAAGCTTTTCTCTCACGTGGCTCTTCCATCCAACTCTTAACTTCAGCATCATACCTTAGAGGTCAAATGAACCTACAGTTGCACCTACCTACTGCCATTTGGGAGGGGGAACAGGGGATCCATGTGGGGAATCTGGAACCAGAATCTGTACAGGACATGGTGGGGGCAGAGGCGTGGGGGGGATGATACAAAAAACGTGTCCATTGCAGCCAGAAGGGAAAATGCAAACAGCAAGCAAAGGAACAAATGAAGCATTTGAGCCACTTCAGCAACGTACCTCCTCAAGGCCATTATCAGAAACCTTCCCACTTTCTTTTTCTTTCTGAAAACAAAATGACAGAAGCCTGTCGTGTCATTGGTTTGGGGGTTTTGTTGGGGTTTTTTCCTCCTTAAAATGCAGAAAACAAAATGGACAGAATGTGTGAGGAAAAATAGAAAAGCATTTTCTCTTTGCCTGCCAAACTTTAGAGAGAAGCAAACAAGTGAAAAGAATAATAATTAATAATAATAAAAAACATCTAAGAAAATAAAACCAGAAAACAATAAAAATCTCCAAGAGGACATCTCAGCGGACTTTCCAACAATGCGGTTTTAATCTTCCAGCTGCCTTACATCCAGGCTTACAACTGAGGCTGAACTGCTAGTCTAAATGCAGCAGAAGGCCTTTTGAAAATGCTGTGATACATGTGTGTATAACTTTTTCTTCCCTCTTACTTTATTTATTTTTTTTTAACAAAAAGAAAAATTTAAAACATTGCAATGTGATTGTCCACTGAACCATCCATGCTGTGTTTGTGGCCCAAGACTGAGGCACCGCAACGGCAGAAGCGTGAGGAAAGCCATCAGGTCTGAGACAGCGCATCTTCTCTGGTGGATTTCAGCAGGTTGTTTTTTTTTTTGTCATGGAGCTTCTGAGAGCTCAGGATGGTGGATCCAGGGGAAGACTGACCAAGGAGAAGGGAGGTGGGGGGAGGCCTGGTAGCTGTTCTTCCCAGGGATTTGCTGGAATGGGATTTCATCAAGTTTCCGGTTTGGATGTTTGAGACAACTGGGCAAAAGCCATTGCCGAGGAGGAAAAGGGAGCTAATTTCTGTAGGAGAGAAGTAAGAGATGCCTCTCATTGTGTTCATGTATGCCAAATAAGACCTTCCCACACCTTGTCTTTGGAAACTGTCCCAGTTCACTTGACATCTCCTCTCTCCATGTGGGAGAACTGTGTACAGATGGATATGAAAGGCTCAGATGCAGAGAACAGAGATCCATTTCCCATCAGCTTAAGCATTGTATGATATAACTGTGAATCTGCAAATGGAGCTCTCTCTCTTTTTCTGGTCTTTCTCTTTTTCCTGCTACTCCTCTTCGTATTGTCTCCTTTTTCCTTCCCTCTGCTCTTCCCATTGTTCAGGTCGTAGGTCCCAGAAGAGCTAAACGAACATCTAAGTCTGGAGAGGTGGGTGAATGCCGTTAGAGGAAGCAAAGCACTTTGGCTGTGAGGACAGTGGGTCCTGGCAGGGTACCAGTGGCTGAGGGGAAGGTAGGGAAGAAGGGCCAAGGGTGTAGCCAAAGGGACTCTGAAGAAGGACGACTGAATTGCCACGTGCAGGAGTGAGGGCACCATTGACAAATATGCAGGCAAAGGAAGATAGGGCAAAGAAAAAAGGTCTCCCCAAAACCAATCCAACCCAACATGCTCTTAATTCAGGGATAGTACCAGCAATCCTTTCTTACATGATAGCTGCATGATATCAGTCCTCATTAGTCAATAAAAAGTCATCCTCTCCATCTAAGGAATCTCACCAGGAGAAGGAGCCTGTGCCTGCTGCACAGAAATGCAGGCATTCATTTCCAGGTCATGCCATTTACACAGCTGGCAAGAAACAGAATTGCTCGGTTTAAAAATATCCAGCTAACAAATAATTCTTACACATGTAGCTGTATTAACAGTGCCGAAAGAAATGAAGTTTCTGGAGGGCACGTTGGAGTAGGGTAGATTTGGGTTTCTTCCATTCTTGCTCAACTACCTAGCTTTTGCTTTCTGTTGTCTTCAGATTCCCCAAACATGACAATGACAGCAGCTAAGTCAGTGCTTTTCCACTGAAGTGCCATCCCTGTTTACAGAAGTTTCACATTTTCATTTTCCATTAGATGTGACCAGAGAAATTACTTACTTATTCGAGTTGAAAATACAAGCCTTTTGAAGAAACTTCCTTTATAAGCAGATTGGTTTACTTATTTTTTTTCAGGGAAGGTTTTCAAATAGAGTGGTTTTGAAAAGTTTTGAAATAATTTGACTGTGCAAGTGCCTACTTGGTAAGGAGGTTGATGAATTACCATTGAATAGAAGAAGGAAATATAAAACACAAACAGCCTCGGAGAGCTAAATTAAAGCTGAATGCAGAAGCCCAAGAACTAGAAACCAAAAAAGAGCTATAAAATATTGTTCATTTCTTCAAAGCATGAAAGATTTTGAAAAAAAAATCCACAACAACTTCTTGGTAAGAAATTATTAGGAAAATGACAGCTGTTTCATTAAAACAGCTTTGAATGCAAACTTTCTTCCTCCTCTGCAGTGCTGAATACGATAGGAAAGGTGTTTCAGGTGAATACAGATATCTGGAGTGACCCAGGTAAACCAGAGTCACAGAGGTACCTATCTGGAGTCCACCATCAGGCCCTGTGGCAGGCAGAGCAGTACAGCAGCTCCTGTAGTGATGTATCCTTGTGTGGTCCATGAGTGTTCACAGGGTGCGTTCTTCTACAGATACAGTTTTGAAAGAGGTATAGCAGTACGATTTAAAGAAATTGAAGTAATTTTGCTGTTTGATGGATTTTCAAAGCTTTCCTTGTTTTCTCTGCAGCTGGCATAAAAACACTTTTGCCTTGATGAAGTATTCTCTGATGGTGTTGGTTTACAAGCTGTATATAAGTCTGTGTGTCTGTCTGTGTGTGGCAGTGGTGGAAGAAGGTTATGATTATTTTTATTTACAACAGAGAAGTGTTGACCCTGAATTTTTGGGCCAGTTCTGTGATTTTCCACTTGCTCTAGCATAGGGTCTGTAAGGCCTGTGTGCCTATGAAGCATCTTTAAGCATCTTTAAAGCTATGGGAATGTCTGAAGCAGCAGGTGATCGTATCGCCCTAATCTCCAACTGGATCCCCAAAAGGACCATTTGTCCAAACACCAGTTCTCTCAGCATTGCTTTAAGTAAGGGCAGAACCCCTCTGGGAGATTGTGAATTTCTCTCCGTGCTTCTCGAAGAACTGGGAGGAGTCCCACGTGCTTCCCTATCCCTGGATGGGAGTCACAGCCCCACCATGCCTTCTGTTGGCTCAGACTTGTCTTTAGAGCAGGGTTGATCCAGAATATATCCAGACCCAAATATGTGATGGTTAGTGTCTCCATCTCTCCTGAGCTGAAGCATACTCACAGCTACTCTGAGTGTCTGCATTTTGGGGGAGGCTTTGAAGTATCTTGCTGAACAGAGATTGAGGCTGTTTGACTAGTGCGTGGTTTCTTAGTTGGAGGAGCAGCTAATTAGAAATCTGTTATCAGTGATCCCAGCATGAAGGGGCTTGACCCTGTCCCTCAGAACTGCTCTGGCCAAGTGCCTAAGCATGTGCTTTACTTGGAGCATGTGACTAATCCCCTTTAATTTGGTTGACTATTCATATGTTTAAAGTCAAGAATGTGCTTTCCTGGATGATACTCAGCTTCCTGCAGAGTCCAGACCACGCTCTTCTTTTCCTGTCCTTCCCCTGTAGATAAGGTGACACTCTGTCCTAGCCTGAGCAACCAGTATGTTCTTGGTCTCCCTTTCCAAGAGGTGGAAATGCAGGATCCATATTTGGCAGGCTCTTTCCCACACGTAGCCTTTCACGTTGCGCTTCTGGGACAGCACATCTCTATGCTGCAGAGAGCACAGAGTCACTGGAGTGCAGCGAATGCAGATATCCTACAACATCCTAAGGCTGCAGGATGAATTGGCTCAACCCACTGTGATCTGCAGGCTGAGGTTTTGTGTGCAGGGACTCAGCTGTGCTGCCCTGTGACTGTAACGAGGCAGCTGCAGGGGTTCTGCTGTCCATCCCTGCTGGGACACTGTACGTGTGAAGGGGCTATGTGGCAGGAGCACACGTGCCCTGTATCCTATGTACCCTATAGGACACCTCCTTCAAGCTAAAGCTGTTAGTGTGTTAAATTTCCTGACCCATATTAGCCGCCTGTATATATCATCTACCCTTTCTTCCTCTCTGCAAACATACAACTGATCTTTCCTTGTCTAAACAGTACAGCCCCTTCAGTTCTTTGTCTAGTTGGGCTTTTTTTTCTTCTACCCCGGGGACAGTCACAAGTGGATCACAAACCACCAGTGACCAGAGCAATTTCTTTGAAACATTGCTTTTGGAAAATTGTCATTACTTTTTAAAATGTTATTCCAACTGCAATAACTAACAAAAAAGGGAAAAAAGCATCCTCTGAGACCTCTAAACAGAGGATCCTCATCTTCCCAGGAGTGAATTGTGAGAGTGCAGGTATTCTGCTTTCCCATGGATGCAAGTCATTTGGGACCATTTTTAGCTGTGGCACGTTAGCTGTGCAGTTCTTTGGATGATAAATAAAGCAAAGTTGGTGAAGGAGAGGATTGATGTGCAGGGGATATCTCAGATTTCCGAGCATTCCTGGAAGACTGTGGCTCCATGGCTGTCCATTTACCCACCATGCAGCGCCTCTGAATCAGGCTCATCCCTGGAGCCCCACTGATAAGCAGAGCTCAGAAGAAAATCACTGTAATCTGTCCTTAATTCTTGAGTGCCACGCTAACTGCCAGCAGTGAAATGGAGGGAAAATAATATGTTACCAAGTATAGCTTAAATAAAGACATGCATTATTCGGGCTCTTTCTTCTGAGTGTCTCTACATAGGCCTAGAAGGGCTACAGGGATGCTCAGGCACATTCACACAAACCACCACTGCATTTCCTTGCCCCCAGGTTTCCCACTCCTTCATGGTCCACACTGCTGTGCTTATCCAGCCAGCAAGGGAAGACTCAAGGTGAAAAACTGAGAGAGCTCTGAATGATTGCCAGGTACCAATGACAGACAAAGAGTAAAAAATGGGCATGAAACACAAACAGAATGTAAAGATTAGTGACAGATGAATTTCCAAGGTCAGGAATCAAAGTTCAAAAAAGCCTAAAGTTTGATTGCAAACTCCAGGCCAGGTCCATAAAATCTTGATTCTGCCAGTCTGAGGTGAAAACTCAAAAACCAGGGCTTAGCTCAAAACTTATAGTCCACTTATAGTTTCCAGTTATAGCCAGGAATATAATGCATCTATTCCATAGTCCATTGAGGATCATAGAAAGCTCAGGTGCCTTAGAAAATATCTTAGTGCTGTCTTGGTTAACGCCAAAAATGAAATGTGTGCTTACACACTCACAATATCGATTCTTTGGCTTTAGGAAGAAAGTCATCAGATGCTAACTCCCCTCCCTCCCTGCCATGCCCCCAGTCCAGCTTAGGGTTTCCATCCTGTCTGCCCCACTAACACCCCAATCCTACAGTCTTCTTCAGAGCCATGGTTATAGATTGCAACATTTTAAAAACAAATGCTGCTGGTGCCCAGGGACTCTGACAAGCTCCCTCTTGACTTTATGGGGAGAACTGGAGCCTGATACAGTGCTGTCAATTTAATTGCAGTATGCCTTGCACAAGTTTAGGATTTAACTTGGAGAAAGAGTCTGCCTCAATATAGGCCACAAGAGGGAAATGAAATGCTGGTCACGTCTAGTAAAGCAGTCCAGAATCACGCATCAATTGTCCTTCCCTTGCTCAGGGAAGACTTTCAATGAAAATATCGGTCTCAGATAGGTTATCTCCGGGGGAAAGTGGGGGAGTGAAAAAAAGGAGACCCAACAGCAGTTGCTTTAAATTGGTAGAATTCTGTGAGGATAGTCCGGTGTCACCCTCAGCATCAGCAGCAGGAACTGTCAGTCCCTTCTAGGACTGCACTTTTATATTTTTCCTTCACTGATTAACACTTCTGCACAGTGGCAAAAAGTGACTTCAAAAGTTTTCTTGCCTAGGGTGTGTGTACACATGGGCACCCTTACTCCCTTCTCTCCTTAAACACACACATGTGCACATCCCACATGACGTGGATGCCAGGAACCTGTAAAAGTGGCCTATATAGAGAGAAAATGCATAGCAAAATGCAGCATAATTGTTTTCCATTCTTTTATACTTAACTCAGGAGTTGCAATGCAATTCAGATGCCATCTGTGTCCGTGTTAGGTTGTGCGTGCAGATCACATGAAAACTCTCTGCGGAAGATGCATGAGGAAGCACAATACAACTGGGATAAATTTGGTATTTTCCATCAAAAAGTGTTTGGATATTTAAGGAAGAGTTGTCTATGTATCCCCTCCAAAGCAGAAATGTTTACAATCCCCTGGTGTAGCAATCCCACTGTGCCAAGAGGCAGTGCCATGGCAGGACACCCCCTGGGTCTGGAGGGGGCTTCTGCAGGCTCTTGGCAGCATGAGGACTGTGGCCAAAGCTGCCGGGCACAGCAGGGAGCTTCACGTCCCGTGGGTCTGAGCCCTACCTGTGGCAGCAGGACGCCGGAATGTCTCTGTAAAGGCAGTTCCTTCAAGTGGCCTTGTTACTATGCCAGCAGGTCAGAAATACCCAAGCAGCAACAGCAATTCTGCAGCAGGTGACATAAAGAGTAAAGCCTTCAAAAACCTGTGGGTTTTTCCCCAGTTTCAAAATGATGTAGACTCCAAGGAGTGTGAATCAGTCATGGCTTAGTCTCCTGGGGCCAGATACACAAAACAGCTGCAGCATCCAATTTCTCTTTAGATGGTGAATAAAACACTAAATTACTTTGGTGCCTATATTTTTAAAAAAAAAAACATATACGCTCCTCATTTGCTTAAGCTCTTGTGATGTTTTATCTCAAGAAGAGTTTTCTTCTGGCACTAGAGCGTAAGGCTGTATTTTTTTTACAAAGAGTTATTCATTAACAATACAGATCATAAGAAAAAGGTTTGAGTAATCAGAACAACAGAAGTGCAGCCTTAGACTGTTCAGTTAGAATGTACTAAATTATTTATAACTCTTGGGCACCAACAGCAATCACAGATATCTAATTTAAACTGTTACTATTTTTACTTGGCAATTTCCATCACTTACCGTGTTTATATCTATGTATTTGTGGTTTGATCTTTTGCAGGACAAAATTTCCCCTACTTACACAGAAAAGCATATTTGGGAACTTCCGAAGATATTTTTCTGCAGTAACTTTAATTATTTTAAAGCATTTTGAGGCCTAGTATGAGAGATTTTACAACTTTCAAAACTGTAAACTGTATCTAAAACGGGCTTGAACTTTCAGTTCTTTCTCAAGTAAAATTCTCTTTGATTACAGGTCATTGGGATCAAGGAGAAATTTGCTTCATTAGCAGATGGAAGCAGTAAAGACTGGGTACTATTTATGTGTATGTGTGATGAGAGGACTTAGGTAAGGGGGCTGCACTTATATGTCAGCCCACTTAGGGATCTTTTGCATAGATGCAGGAAAAGTCACTGCTAAGTCGCTCCAACTTTCTACCAAACTCTTTTTGTAAAAAACAACCATTATACTTGTGTGTGGCTGGAATAAAGCAGTAGTAAATGTAGCCCATAGGCTGACACACATATACCTGTATATATGTGTATATTTGTACATATATTTGTAAATTTATGAAAAATGTCCATATCTTCATGATTGCCTGAAATAACCTGAGGTTGGTGTACAGAATTTCAGGCAAAGGACTGTTTCTTTTTCACAATCCCCACGTATCTCAGATTTAAACCAAAACAATGTAAAAAGTACTATTTCCCAGGAAAATCGTCATTTTGCCATTGCACCAGTTGAGGAGGGGTACCACACTTAAGTCAGCAGCACGCACATCCACACACGTACATCCAGTCAAAGGACTGGGTCTCAAGGGCTTTTTTAAGGAAAAGGAATGGACTGAAAAAGCAATGGTAGAATTTCTGTTCGGCATTAGCTCTCTCAATTGATTCTCTTGCCCTTTATTAGGAGGCCCTTTGTACGGATGCTGTTCTTCTCATTAGGTGTACATTTGGGAGGAGCACCTTTGTGGGTGACAGTGAGCCACCCAAAGGCCGGGATTTTCTGACCTGCCCTTGTCCCCATTAACCTTAGGCACTTAACTGGGTTCATGGTGTTAATGGGCTCATCTCCCTTGGCTTCTTGTACAGGTAGTGAAGAGAGACAGTCGCTCACAGCCGGTGACCCAGCAAAGCTGACGTCTAAGTCAGCTTTAGGAGCTCCTTCTTGCTTCTTGGAGTGACCACTCACCTATCTTGGGTGGTCCCAAGATCTTAAAAGATCGTAAATCCCAGTGAGGTGAATCAGGTACCTAGTGCAGAAGAGCATCCATGTGGAGATCAGTCGTGTCCCTGTGCTTTGGGTGCATGGCCTGGGCTCACCTGGAAAACACGGGTGTTAACCGTGAAAGCCTGTTGGAACAAAAGGAGATGTTCACAACAGCCTCCCCCTCCCAAACTGCAAAAAGACTGCAAAGGATAGGGCTTGTCCCAACCCCTGGAAATAGCATTTGAGGTGAGTGCCTTGTGGTGGCCTCCCGGCACAGATGACTGGGTAGTCCCAGTGCTGGAGGTCAGAGGTCTTTGGTCTGAACTCTTCACCTTTATCTGCCAGTCCTGGGCATTGCTGAAGCAGTTCAAAGAATGAATTCACATCTTAAAAGTCTGAACAGCTGAGCTGTTCAAAGGTTACTTTTTTTGCTTTGTCCTCAAACTGGCCTGAAAAAATGGTAGTGATAATCAAAAAATTCTCCTCCAAGATACAGTCCGGGTAGTTGCATATTCTTTTTTTCAATGTTAATAACTGCTTTACAAACAGCTTATATGGAGATTAAAGAGATTGCAATTTCATCCCTTATTGTTGGGATTATAGTTGTCCTCAGAAAAACAAAACTGAGGACTCAACAAGAGGATGAACTGTGGCTGTATTATTCAGAAAGCTGCTCTGAATGTATTTTTCCATCTCATGGTGAGAGTCTCTTAGAGCCAAAACTTGGAGCTGTATATTGATAGCGAATCTATCTGGAAGGACCAGCAATTTATGCTAGTATTAGAACTTTGGAACTCTTGTATATTCCCATATATTACCTGAATAAAACAAACACAGCCAGAGGAGTGGGAAAATTAAACTGATTTCTGAAAGCTCTTAGGCTGAGTGAGCTTTGGATCTTGTGCCAATGTATGGTCACTACTATATGTTTCTACAGCTAAATTTAAGTCAGTGACTTGACAATCTTCACCCATCTCTCAGAACAACTTTATTTTTAAAAATACTGTTAAGGTTTTGGCAAGAGGGACTTCAGCTGACCTGCAGGGACCTGTAAAATGAAGATGCAATACTGTGTACTAGTACTTAAGGAAAGACTTTAGTTAGAAAGTGAAAGATAAAGCTGAGTTCCAGGGATCAAATGTTATTTTTCAGCATGGTACTACCTTGCCCAAGCTGTAGTGTATCATCCTGACACTCTTATCCTGTTCTCCCTTTCCCTTCTTTGAGGAGTAAGATATATATCTCTGTCTCCCTCTCTTCCTTTTCCTCCCCGTGTGTGAGAATACAGACATGCTTCCTGTAAAGACATTTTTCTCTAAATCTCGTTCCATACCAGCTCTTGCATATGTGATTGTTTTGTTATTTGAGATGTCTGTGAAAAAGAAATAAAGGCTTTGAGAGTGAACTCTGGAAATGAGGAGGAGCTTGAGAATATATCAAATTTAAGTACGCAGCACCATCTTCTGCAAGAGTATTCAGAATGTTCCTAAATTCTCACCATCACTCTCCTGCCCTCCCTCTCTGTGAGAGGGATGAGGAGAGTACTGGGATGTGGGACTCTCAAAGGTTGCTCTTTAAACTGTTGGCTCACTGTGTCCCACAAGGATTTTGCAGATTTTTCAGAGTTTTAGTGTCAAAGAACACCTCCTTTTAAAAGGTGATAAAGTCAATGCACAACATCACATGGGAGGAGGTTCTAAGGGGTGACTCCACACCAGTTTATCTTTGTTTCCCATTCTTTGCAACAGTCCTGTGTGTCCAGCCATGCACATTCTCCTACCTGCTGGGTTCACTTTGCCAAGGTGTGGCTTGCCAAGAGGGGCCTGCCTGACCTCTCACCCCCCTGATGCACTTGGATTATCTTCTTGGATAACTTTCCACTTTCTCTCAGAAAAAACTCTTGTCTCACCTCCTAATGAAAGCCATAACCACTCCTGTGACCCTGCTGCAGGGAGCGAATGCCCAGGCTCCATGGGACAGAGCGATGCCTGGCACCGGGGCGATCCTGGGGGTAAGGAAGGAGGATGGGTGGAGCTCTCAGGCCATCAGAGCTCCAGCGTCCCCTTCCCCTGCAAGTTCCCCTGCTACTCATGAACCTCTCGGCCAGTTCAGCGCGTGGGTCTGACTCTCACTCTCCCACTTGTGCCCATGGGAAATGTGTGCGGATGTGCAAAACACTCCTGTGTGAGGGCACAAGCATTGGGTACAAGGTGCAGGGAAAAACCAGACTCACTGGACTCCCCACTATCCACAGTAAGTGCATTTCATGAGATATTTGCTCTTCAGGATTTCTTCTGCCCCAAGTAATATTCAGCCTAACCACATGCCACCACACTGGCCAGAAGTTTTTGGAGGGTTTCCCTTTCTTGACTTCCTCATTGGTGCTTTTTTCCTTATGACTTTTTTTTCTTGCTCAGAAGAAATGAAGCAATTCCCATAATCATCCTTTGATGATGATAAAAGTTGCAGTCATCACTGTTTCTAATTGACAGTTTGGGAGGCTTAGGATAATAATTCACTTAAATGCCGGCAAATTGAACTATGTCAGCACTTTCCTAGGACATTCCCAAGTAAAATAATATGACTGGTACAAGACATTTGTCATGCGGGTACATCTTGGCCAGCTGTTTATATTTCCTCTAAGTGCAGTACACACACATCAAACCTGGATTAAGAAAGACCTAGAATGCCACAATACTCAGGCATATTCAGAGAAATGCAGCAATACATCACATTTATCTAGCATATTTTCTCTTTAGAAAATTTTGCAAGTATGAGTCCCATCAGACCTGTCTGAGGCAGGTAGGTATTATAGCCATTTTGGAGATGGGACACCAAAAGCCTGGGAAAAGACGTTCTATTTAGTGATTTGATGCCCCCTCACAAGTTCTACCAGCTGCAGGTGGAGCTTTCTCTTTTCAGCACTTTTGAAAATCCAGGCTGTAGCTGGGTTTATTCGAATCTGCGGTGGCTGTAAATGTCAAAGCCAGGATTAGGACACTCAGGATCCTGATTTCGTCAGAGCACTGCTACAGAGCTTTGATCCCAACAAGCACTTGCCTAATTTCAGGCATAAATTTCCCATTAAGGATGCTATTGTCATGCTTAAAGCTAGGCACATGCCTAAGTGCTTTGCTAGACTGGGAATTACATTGAAATATATAAAACTTTAACATATTTTAAAAAGTCCAAAACAGTGTCCATTTCTGATTATGATTTGGGCATTGTAAAGGATATTTGAACTGTGTATGCAGCTGCTCGACCAAGTGGAGCACTTTTTAGCCAATACACACAAAATTTTGTGACTTTTGGGTAGCAACATCCAGTTGTCAGAAGTAATAGAGAGTGACATGTCCTGTGAGGTTGGGACCTCTGTGCTGCTGTAAGAGGCGAAGTGGCTCCTGTGGCCATCGGTGCTAACAATACATCAACAACCACTGACTATTTTGTTAGGTTGTTCTGGTGAGATGTGAGTGTGGTGGCTAATTTCACAAGTAATGTGACATCAAGTGTATTGTACTTTTCCATTTCTTCCTGTAATCTGTTGCAACAGAGGTGATCAGAAGTTGTTTAAACGTGAAACAACCCCAAATTTCTTGTTCTGTTAATCCAAGGTGCTAATCTGCAGACACATGGGTGTTTGTGTATGTGCATCAGTGTTTGCAGGACTGTAGCCCTGAAGGAACATTTTAGTGGCAGGGCTGCGATCAGGGAACTAATAGGGAGAATGAGCAAACCCCCATAACTCTGGAAGACAGAAGTTGCAGAAAGCATCACAGGACTTTGCCAAAAAAACTGGCTACATCTTACAATTTCCCTTTGTTTTGATTTGTTTTGGTTTTGGTTTTATTCAGATTGGCACAGAATACTGTATTTCCATCAATTAAAATCTTGTCTGGTAACTAACTAAACAACTTGTTCATGGAAAATTAAAAAATAAATAAGTAAACTGTCAGTTGTGGAATGTAAACTGATTAAACAAATAAAAAAAAAAATCATGTTGTGTGTTTTAAGAGGTTGTGTCTGCTTGTGTCAGGAGCGGGACTGGACACCTCTCACCATCGCCGTCCTCACTGGAGGATGGAGGACAAAGAGCAAAACTGGAAGGTGGGTGGTCTCTGGAAAGGCTCTTTTAAAATTAACAATAATAAAGATTAGACAGCTTCTGATCAGAAACACTGTATGAAATATTACAACAGGATCTCAACGTGACTGTTTATGAGGAGGTTTTCTGGCTGTCATAGGAGGGATTGATTCCTGCTGGAGTCGCGATTTTAGAGTACTGCATGTACTCCAACACCATTAATCTCTTTTTGGAGCCACTTAATGTGTTGAAGTCTGTGATTTGTATGAAATGTATTGAGACATGACAGTAGTTTAGCTCCCACCTTCCCCCAGCAAATAAACAACTAAAACTGAATACGGATTGGAGCCTGTCGGGTTTCCAGTGCTCAGCTGTAAGGGCTTCAGGAAACCTGGCAGGCACAATGCTGCACTGATATTAGTGCTTCCTCACTGCACTTGTATCCTCAGGCCGACAACAATGCAGCAATCATGCAGCAAACAGACAATCATGCATCAGACGTGCATTTTCTGTAGGGCTCGGAGTGTGGAGCCAGAGTCGGGCTGCAGGTGTCCCTGGCTGAACACCCAACAGTGAGGGTATTCATAACAGATGGAAAGGTATCGAAACTACCTCAAATGTAGAAAAAAGAAATTAAATAAACCAAACTGCTTGCAACTGTCCTAGCAGAAGAAAAGCAAAAGAGTGGATTGAAAAGCATAATTTTTTTTTTAATTATTGAGTTTTAAATGAATTCATCTAAAACTAAACTAATAAAGGAAATTACAGCAAGGTATTTTTAAGCATGATTATTTTGTTGGTTATGGTGTTAAATATCAAAATTGTCTGTGTTGACTCTCTTTACCTGATTTAGGCATTGTACCTATAAAGACCTGACAGTCAAAACTAAGGAGGCACCTGATGGTTCTTTCCAAGATGACTGTTTTTTTGTTACAGACTTTGGGTTGTAGTAAAATAAAGAGTCTCCTGCAGTTTTCAGGATGGAGTCCATCATGCCCCCAAAGAGGTCCTGTCTAAAATACCAGCAGTAGTGAGGAACCAAATGAAGGATCAGAATGGAGAAGTGTAAAAGAAAATTCTCTGTCAAAAAACCCATCAGTACTGGCATAAATTTCTTGACCTCTTCCCTGGCACTAATGGCTGAGGAAGGGAGAAATTTTGGTGATAGACTAAGCACAGAACTCCAAGAATGTGTCTCTTTTTGCCTTGTTTCAAGAGAATCCACTTGTATTGCCAGTGCTCATGACCTGCCTGCTGCTGCAAATAAAATCTGTGGGGCGAAGCAGAGAGCAGGAGCAGGGAAGAGCTGTCTGGGGGTGCAGAAGCTGGAAACCCCCCCAAAGCAAATGAAGGGGGCAAAGGTGTTACAGCGGCATATCCAGCACCACGAGGTGTCAAAACGTTTCGGATGAAACGCCTCCTCTCCTTGTCCACTCCTGCCCGTGCCACCAAGCACAGCCGCCAGCCCAGCCATCCTCACCTGCTCAGTGACACCTGTCCGGTTTAGCAGCGATGCCCGTGGTCGGGGCTGCTCGGGACTTTGCTCTCTGCCATCAGCAGGGGAAACGTGATTCATCCGTGCTAAAAATGGAGGTCTGCAGAGCTTGCTTCGTGGCAAGGGAGAAAGCAGGTGCCCCCTCCTGTGGCAGCGATGGCACGGAAAGCCTCAGGAGCGTGGCCGCAGGGGCAGAGGGCTCAGCTGCTCAGCGCTTGTACAGGGAACGGGGAAGAAGAACATGAACTTAAAGAGCCAGCTGCTTCTTGAAGGTTGAGCTAGAGATGCTGTCACGGAAGGGCTTGCATTTCAGAAGGAAAGTGGCCTGACTTCAAGGAAGATTTATGCATAAAAGTCCAGGTTTGCATTAGCCATGTGAGGGTTGAATTTTAAGCCCACCTTTCATTGTTGCTCCCTGCAGTGCCCAAGCTGCCCAGCCCTGCTGCTGCCAGCTCTGTGGTGTTTTCCAGGCTGCTGCTCACATCTTGGGGTCCGGCTCTCTGGCTCGACTGGATTCACCAGGCAGAGCCACAGGGTCACACAGAAGCCTGTAATGCAGCTAGACAAAGCAGACAGCAAGAGAAGGGAAAACTCAATTAACTGTAGCTCACCACAGAGGGATTTGAATAACCCAACATCGCACAAGCCACCCATGGAAGAGTAGGGGTTTGCTGTGCCCTTGTTAGGCTGTCTCAGTCAGGAAGGCATGGGCTGAGGCTGTCTTAGACACTGCCTCCTTCCCCCTCCTCCCCCCCAGTTTTGGGTACCTGGACTTGTCAGCTCAGTTTGGGAAGTGTAGCAGGAGTGCTCATGTCTGCTGGTCCAACTCCTGTTTTGAATCAGCATCATCTATTTGAAATTCCAGCCGGTCGTGAAGGGAAAAAACTACTGAATTAGGAAGGAAAATAATTCAAATTTTGAGAATTAGGTTTAGGAGAAACAAATCTACTTGTCAGCTTCGTCTGCAACACAGTGGGGCCTCAGCAGATTGAACAGAGTGACAGGCAGCAACAACTCAAGTTCTTCAGAGCAGAGAAATCCCCCGCTGTGTCCCTGAGGAGCACCCCAAAGCTCAGCTTTCCCTTTGCTTTGAGTATCTGCTAATGTTTTGTGCCCACCAGGAGTGAGGACCCCCTCGCTGGAATGCAAGCGCTCTGTTTCAGAGGCAGGATAATCTCACAGTGACCTTTCTTGTCAGACACACATGATAACTGCAGCAGGCTGGGGCTGCATGGGGTGAGGATGCTGGTAATGAAATGCTTTCATAGCTCGACACTCATTATTCTGTTACATTATCGGGCTCTTCCCCAGGGGCCCTCTAAAGAGTCATGGCTGAGCTCTTTTCCTGCAGAGACCAAAACCAGACCACCTAACAAGCAACATTTACTAAAATTTTTGCTCCCTCCCTGCTCAGAGGGAGCGTGGTCTTGTTCATTTGTGTGAGAGAGATGTGGAAGAAGTACACCAGCTCAACTCTTGATTTTATCAGCCTGCTCACCCACACCAAGCAAGGCAGTGAGCCTGTGGCCAGCCAGGAGTGACGGAGGCTGCTGCCATCCCAGAGCTCACCATGCAGGCCCCTGACTTGCCCCAGCATCCCCAGCATGCCTCAAACACTCTGTCTCTGCGACCCTGCATCTGCTATTGACTTGCAAAGACTGACCACTGACCACTTCTTTGGAAGAAACTGCACTTTTCCTTTGACTGTTTAATTCCCTGCTATTTCTTCCCATCCTCAGATAAACCCTTGGCCTTCTCAGTTCTGAAATTCAAAGCAGACGTCACCGGGAGCAGGCTGCTCAGAGTGAAACCTGCATTGCCTGTGATAGCAGAGCCCTCTCACAGAGCTCAGCTCTGTACCAGGAAATGAGCTGGTGGCCCAAGGGCATGCCCAGCAGCAGGAGAGCTCTACTGCCAGCAGATACGTTTGGAGAGAGGTCACAGAGTCCAAGCTCTGGGCCATCACCTCTCCCCAGCTCAGCTCCCCAGAGACAACTCTTTCAGTCAGAGGTGGTGGTGGGTGTTTCAGGAGGTACTAAACAGGAGAACTGAAGGCATTAGGTATCCCACTTTGGCTTTTGCTAACTGTTCACAGCGATACTCAAAATGCATGCCAGGAACATAAAGGGAGAAATAATAAACCCTGCCATAAGGAGCATGTGATTTGGAAAAGCAGAGGCAGGCAGAGGGTGAGAGAAGGGAATAAAATACAAAGGCAAAGTCTGCATAGCAGCAGTTGGCACTTGGAGCTGGCCATGTATATTTGAAACCACTATGCACAGAAAGCCACTTGGTACTTTAATGCCTTCTAATTACTAAATAAAGTGAGCACACACATGCAGGTACAAAAGGCCCTCAGTGGGTAAAACATGAAACAATCCCAAATATCCACCTTCACAGTGATGCGGATTTCCTTCTTTTCTGTTCTGTTTTCTTACAAGCTTCCTGCAAACCTGTCATAGCAAAGGAGGCTGAGTGAAACATGTTGCCCTGTACATTGAACAAAGCTTCAAGTTCTCAGTTTCACATTTCGGGTGTTTCTGACAGGCTGCAGTTTCTGCTTCAGTTAACCTAGCTCATTCTCTTTGGGAATTCTCTACCCACCATATTTGCAGCAAGAAATACTATGTGCTGAGGTTTGTAAAGAGCTTTCAGATAGAACGGGTGACTGCTGAGTCCTCCCTTCCTTCCCCTCTGTCAGATGGAGATTCATGCATTACCTTGCACTTGTCTCTTCCCAGCTATGGATTTTTACAAATAGGAATCAAAATATTTTTGAAACTTCTAATGCTCCATCAAACCTGTTTGCAAATAATCAGCGGATCCAAAGTTTGATGGGGACAGATGGGCAGACATGAAGCGACAGAGTCTTCATTTCCTTAGGAAACCAATCTAAAAATATTATGTTCAGAGCTCAGCTTTTTCCGTAACGATGTGCAGCTTCCCGGGAGGCCCAGCCAAGCCAGGGGACGCAGGTGGCGGCAGCAGCTCTGTGTCCTGGGTGACACCTTTGCCCGTCGCAGCTGTCATTGCTGTTACCGCCAAAGGTGCCTCGCATCAGCTCTTCCTCTCATCTGGGAGGCTCTGTCGTTGTTGAGACCTCTGCTCTGGCACTGAGTCCTGAAGAGAAGCCCACCAGGGAGGATGATATGGGAACACGCATGGTCGGAACGGAGATCCACCTTGTCTGAGTCAGGATCTGAATGCTCCCAAGGTACACCTGGCAGGCTGAAACACATCTGCAGAGATGGGAAGATGCCCTGAGGGAAGCTGTATCTCAGGACAGGCAGTCAGCCAGGCTTTCCTCCCTCCTCCAGCTGTAACAGCACCATCCAGAACGGCCTTGCAGGAAACCTTACAACCCACCTGCCAGCCTTGCTTTGCCCACGAGTAAGCAGGGATGGAGCTAACATCTGCAAGAGTTTATTGTGAAATCTACTGAGGTAGCGCTGCTCAAACGTTGCCAGGTGGCATAATCCCAGTCTGTATAAAACAATCCCTTTTTGCCATTTTGCCAGTATCAAATTAATTTTCACCAGCCCCACAACTTCTCTGCAGACTAGATTCAAGCTGCACGTTTCTTAGGAGCACGTTCATCTATTCCTGAACACAGAGTGAGCTCCTGCGGCCCAGGGATTCACAGGACTTGCTAATGGGAATGCAGGAGGTTGTGCACCAGGGTCACTGCCTGGTGGGGAGGGGATGGGAGAAGGAGGAGGGAAGCAGTGCTCTCCCCTCAGGCAGTGCAGAGATACCTGCCAGCAGCTGGCCCCTGGAAGTGTTCCCAGCTGGCACGGTGGATGGCTCTTGATTGTCCTGTCAGACCTTTGCTGACAAGTACTTAAATTGAGAGAGTTCATCCCATAAAATTTAAGGAAGAAGTGAAAGGATAGAAGAATGAAAAGCAATGTATTTTTCTTTTAGCACCTCTCTTTTTCTCATTTTATCCTGAGGTGTCAGCACCTTAAATAAAAGGCCTTTTACTGCCTCACTGTTGTCTGCATCCAGCCACAAATAGCAACGCTGGTGCAAATAGACCAAGGTCTCAGCTTGCTAGCTCTGCCCTCAAGGGTGTCACCTCTGTGCAGAGCCCTTCGTTCTCCTTCCTCTCTCATTTCTCCTTTGCTGTCACATTCACTCCTGCCAGCTCGGAAAACACATGCCCTTTGCTTGCAGAGATCCGAGGAGGTTGAGGGCAAACTCGATTCCCAAGGTCTGCAGCTCGGCTTCCATCCCACCAAGAGAATGGCCAGGAGGAGCCATGGCACTGATTTCCAGTTCCTCATGAGTCATTTCCAAACTTGTGAACCACAGTGAGAGCTGACAAAGTACTGCTCTGTCCTGGCTCCCTCCTGCAGCCCCAGGGGGGCTGGCTGGAAAGGGATCTAGAAATTCTGCATCCTGGAGAGCCCACATTAAACTGTGTGAGTGTGTTGGAGATCAGGAGCCCCTCCCTCAGCAGCTCCAGACAGAGGAGACAGGAGGAGGATGAAACGGTCCTGAGTGGAACCTCCAGCCAGGCAGAGCGCTGGGCTGGCAGATGGCTCCCAACACGTAGCAAACACTAAACCAGGGGCACACGTCGCCTTTTTTCTTAAAGTTGATTGCATTTTTGCGTTTTCTGACTGAGCCCAGATAGGATTGCAGCAGAACAAATGCTGGCAGCATGTGATGCAGGATGTGAATTACAGGCGAGATGGCCAGAGAGCTTATTCCCTTTGACCTCTTGTTCCTCCTCGTGCACCACAAGACTTGTGTTGCTTTGAACAGCTCTTTGAGCCCCTGGGACCTGCCTCACTCCTCCTAAAACTGGCTGAATACATCATCTAGGATGTATTTCTCTACAGGAGCACAGTCATAGGCAAGTACAGCCCAGACAGGAGGGTCACATAACATGAGTGGAAAAAGGACAAGAGATTTACAGGCTGTCATAGCAGCAGGGGTGGAATATTGTCCTCCAACTTCCCATTTTATTCTTTCTTTATGGATCCAGGAAAGTTTTATATTTTTAAAAACTCTTATTTATTATCTCTTTGCCCATTTTGCTAAAAAATTGTACTTGGGCATAGTTGTATTTCTATTATATTTGCAGTAGTGGTACTGAATTATTGATGTAAATGCAAACTTGCATATTAAAACAAAAAAGGATTTTAATTATTTGGAGGAATACAAACTAGGAAGGCACTGGGCCAGCACAAAAGGCAATGACCAGTAGCCTCTCCTGAGTCCAAACCGAATCCAGGCACCTCTCTCTGCCTTGGCCTGCTCTCACACAGCAATTTGCACATGCACATAAGCATATATCACACCATCCCCTCGTTGATTTAACGGGACCTACTGTACTTCAGAGGCTGAATTTCTTCTACAACCATTTGGCAGAGCATACCAAAGAGGTCACAAATTCATCTCTGATGCTCAGAAAAAAAAAAAGTTTCCAGGCCAGAATGAACATAAAATAGAAGAGTCGAGTTGATAAAAACAGTGAAGTTGGCTGAGGATATTTTTGATGTACCCAGAAAGGAAGCAGTCATAAATGTTTCCATCAGGTGTGCAATGTACCCATAAAACATTCCAAATATATTTTCATGCATTTGCAGATGGAAAAAAATCACTTATATTCCTCAGCAGTTATTTTACCAGTGAGACAAATGATGATCTGTTGTTGGACTGGAGAGTACAGATCACAGCTAGGGATGGGAATTGTTTTGATACACGTTCAAGTGGCTCTGTGCAGGTGTAACAGACCTAAATGTAAACTGGCACAACTGATAGGCAGGAACAGCTTGAAAATCTACCCATCTGCACTTCATGAACGCATTTCCATTTACTCCCCTCAGCTGAGGATCAAGCCCTAAATCTTTTAAATATGGATGGCTCAGAACAAATCTGTGGTTTTGCTTTGTTCAGTGCAACATCAGGAGCCACTACATGTCAAGAAGAAAGTGACGGCTTCCCAGCCCCATGCAAGGCCATTCAGGATGTCACCTGGAAGCGTCTGACATACCCAAGAGGTGTTGGATCACTGTCACAGAGTTCACCTGGCCTGTGCAGGGACTGAGGTTTGCCATGGGAACTCAGCAATGTCTGACTGAGACAGAGACTGAGAGGTCTCCCAGCTCACAAGGGGAAGCTTCCGCAACCAATTCTGGTCCTGACTGTGCCATTTTGTGGTAACCAGGTCACATAAAATGGCCAGACTCTAGAAGTGAACGCTGTCATTGAAATTTTTTGAGCTATTTAAACCTTTTTAGAAAATAATGGGAAAAAATCTATGAGAACAATCTGATCCAGAATTATCCATCACTCACTGTGAGATTCGAACTTAATTTGATTGCTATTTCTGTATGTATTTTTATTGTTCTCCATTTGCTTAATGAATGTTGCAGTTGTGGTAATAAGATTATTGGTAATATGAATCAGATTTGCAGAATGATGAGAAGATAATTAGATGATACCTTGAGGGTGATTTCTGTTTAAGACACGGTAACTATGTCATGGAGTAAATAAACAAGATATCAATGGCTATTAACCTAAGATACAATTATTCCCAAATGACCAGGATACACATTTTATTACAGTGAGATTACCGGTGACTGATGCCTGGTCCAGGCTCTCCCATCCACTCGTGAGGCTGTGGGACAAAGCCTTGCCCAGAGTGTGAATGGGCAAGCAGCTGTGGTTCCCCACAGCCCAGGATGTGGCGGATGAGGTGGGACTCAGCAGAACTCCCATGAACACAACCCATGGGTTGTGAACGGTGAGGTCCAAGTGACCAGACTGTGCCTGGCTTTTGAGAGCTGTGCCTTGCATCTTGTCCAGCTCCCATTACTCAGGTGTGATGGCCACAAAAGCCTGACAGCACAGCAGTGACAGGGATGCTTGGCCATCAAAGTCGTAACCTTAAAGCCACGTGTTCCTTTCTAAATCGATGCTTAGTGACATTTCAGGATCAGCATTAGCACAAGGAATCTGCTGCTTCCTGGATCTGCAAGGCTGACTGGGGGCAAAGCATTCGCAAATCCATGAACCTGCAGATTCTGAGGCCACCCAGCTGTCCTGGCTGAAACAACAGGCTCGTCGTCCCCTTCCTCCCTCCCTTCTTGGATCTGGACATGTTCACACAACTAGCTGTGTGCTCCAGGTGACAAACTCCACCTAGCACACAGCTGCTTGTGTCCCACTGTTTTAGTAAAGGGATGGGAACAACAGTGCACACACACAAGCAGACGCACAGCTCTGCAGCTTGTCCTCCACCATCGAGATGAACCATCAAAATCTCTTGCTTGTTTTGGTATATCTAGTGAATTTTTCCAGCTTCCTCAGTGCCTTTAATGGTCTGTGGAATATTTTCCTGGCTCTTCACTTAAATTTTTCAATCCCTTAAGGACTTCCACAGATCCATTTTGATCCTAACAAACGAGAGTTTCTACATCATTTTAATAGCAATTCTGCTAATAACATTTATTTTCTCTATAGTCTTTCAGTCATATCTCTGGCAATCTCTGTCTTCTGTTCAAGGTTGGAAAAAACTTTGGATAATAGGTTGGTTGTTAGTTTCCAAGTCAGATCATTACACACAACATGTAATTGTAAGCTGTACCTACTGCATTTTCACACAGGTAGCTGAGAGTGGCTCTAGGCCCCCAAAATGCCAACCCAGCTGTGTATTTAACTGCAAGCAGAAATTCCCAGGATGAACCGGCTTGGCAATCTCAGTAGTGTGACATGGCCAATTTCAGCAGACACTGTTTTCTGTGAAAAAACCCGAAATCTCTTTATTTACTAGAACACACCAACATCACATTTCATTGGCGTCTGTGGCACAGAAGTCATTGCTTTGCACCTTTGAGCAAAGCTTTGCAGCACCACTAATAGCATCCCTGGAGAAATAAATGCATAACTTAACTCTTGTGCTGTGAACCATTGGAATAGAGTCCCCAAATAAACTCCTTCAATTTCTCAGACTCTGTATTAATATTGACACTGCACATCCATGAAACATCACCAAGCAGCAGTGCTCCAGGTGGTTTCTGCAAGCAGCCAGATTAGGGGCAAATGTTAGCAGCCTTCCCAACAAATCTTTACGTATTTTCCTCGTCTGTGTGGACAGGCTCTCCCCTGTCATCTCACCCGTGACATACTCACTGCACTTTTTATGTTATGTTATTTATTCAAGTATTATTTGCATTATCTAGAATTTTCCATCCTGTTTGCTTAGCTTTGTCCCGGTACTAGAAGAAACTGTGCTTTGTTCCTACAAAAATTAATGTGATGGTTCTAACATCCTCCATTCAGGGATCCTACCAACATCCCCTCTTTGCCTCTGATTTAAGAGTATCTTTCCTAAAGATAAGAATTGCAGGGAGGACATACAGCACGATGTTAAGGGAGTTGAGATCTTTTCTGGGTCAATATTACAAATTATGCCTTTTCCAGTATATTTCCCATTTGGTTTCCAGTTTTGTTCACATACTTCTTTGTGCTTAATAAGCTTATCACTGTCCATTCTGTTTCCATATTTACTTTCTGCTACGTATGACTCTCCTACAAGTCTCTTCTGAAAGTATTTCTGGCAACACATATGCTTCTGTATAACAGTTGAAAAATAAATGTCTTACTTATTTCCAGTTAGATCATTTCATCTTTGGCTGCTATGTTGTACATTTTCACTATGTGATGTGGTGCTGTCCTTGTTTTCATTACCCATCCTATATATTCCTTCTGTTGGTATTCACATGTTTTTGTGAAGCAAAGTCAAGTCTGGTATTCCTTGCCTCTTTCGTCGCGGAATGGACATTATCCCAACTTATGTTGCCTGCTACAGTGTGCATAAATCCATACACTGTTTTGGGTCTCCTCTTTTCTACGACTTGGGATCCTCCATGTGAAGATGCTGAAATCTT